>JAANSM010001802.1:0-16993 GCA_036850725.1 Orchesella villosa
TTCAATTAAACATTAAAAGCCGCTTCACCATTCAGTGTCAACTTATCATTATTCGCGTTTTTTTCTTTCAAAATCAAAAGAAATCTGAATGTGCTTAACATTTAAACTGTTTACGCACAATAAGTCAAACCTCATGTACCTAACCGTTGGAAAATGTCTTATCTAACATTGGTGATAATGATAAGCATAAAACTCAGTCATCAGACACCAGGCAAGGTGACATCACAAAAGCCAAAAGTAAGTAAAACCACCTTACACCTAACCTTATCATTGCCACTTATGACTTACCAGCTGTCAGCTGTAGACCCAGTAGTACGACACACGGAACTAAAAGCGTTTGCGACAACAGGATTTAATTTTTTAACTACTAATAATTAAATTGCTAAGTCAAGCTAAAACTAAACGCAAGTAAACTTTAAACAAGAATTCCACTTCGACGTAACTTTTAAGTAGATCCGTCTTCGTGTGTCTTTTACTATAAAGCAGGCTGTAGCTGTGTTCACGTTATACATATGCATAAGATTAATGTATGCATACCTGTTTACATACAATGTGGTATGTGATGCAAGGAGTGTATCATCATATGACTCGTTTCCATTCCGCAGATGAAGATGATTCGATGCTGACTCATTTCTCGATGTTAGTAGTCCGTAGTGTAGTGTATGGCATTTTATACTTATTTGCTTGGTTGGTGGCATTCTTTGTACAGAAACGATGCATAAAAACTAAACCACTATATTTTTTGCCTTTAAATGCTGTTGTTGTATGTTGAACGTATGCGTACCTACGCATCTAATTGACAAATGATTGGCCGTATGCCTTTTAGCTGTTTAGTTAATGCAACTAAAAACTAATGAGAATGCGTCCTTCGTTCGTATTCCCTATTATATTAGACCATTGTATTGTATTTTTGATTTGTCGAGGAATACATATTACATTACTACTGCTTTCAGACATTTAGAAGAGTTTGGGGGGGGTAATGTGATCAAATCACGTAGCAAATGATTGCAAAAGCAATGCCGATTTTAGCATTTTTAGCAAGGATATGCATTGAATTTACTAACAATCCCAAACATAAAGTTGACACAATATCATCGGATGAAACAAGGATGAGTGAGAATTAAGAGTTTAGGCAAGTCACGTTAGTTTTCCACAAAAGGATAATATATGCTTTGGGCTCCTGGAATGACTGGAACTAGAAAATCCCTTTTACTTTAGGTGAAAGCAATGAATAAAGGAGTAAGTACATTACAAACGTACGGACGGGGATGACACTTACGAATGTGATTTAATGCCAAATAATTTATCCCGATGAAGAATTCCAACTATATTCGCGATTTGCAATTTACCGAATCAATAATTATTAAAAATTAATTTCCTGATATATACTGTAGATCTATTTCTCTGAGTAGAGAACTTTTGTATCATTAACCCCACCCCCACAATTCAGTTCATGATATGATGTCATCCGACCCAGGACCATAGCTTATGAAGATGTGAATATTTATTCCTCTCCATTAAAATTAAAATTAAGTTTACATTAGTTTCAGCAGATGTCTTGTCAAATAGCAGGATAAGTAATCCTTCAGCTTCGAGGTCACAAAATTTTAACCGATTGCGACTTGAAGATAAGCAACAATAATAACTTTGCTACTCCATGTATGAAAGTTGTAATAATAAGTAATTTTTTTGAGTAAATGTTAATTTACAATTTACCAAATGAATTTTGTGTATTCATGAATTGCTTTAGCATGAACTTTCTCAATTGATACGCTTGTATATACATCATCAATACTGTTTCATTCACCATTATAGCTAATAGCTGTATTAAATTTAAAGGTCTCGTCTCACTCAAGACACAAGACCCTCATTTTCGGACTGCTGGAGAATTTGTACAATTTTGTCTCTACATGTACATTGCAAGTATAAACTTAATTTAACTCTTCGGCAGGTTTAACTATCACGAACATCAAACCTCCTTCATACAGACCCTCTGGTAGTTTCATGCACAAAATTACATAAGACAGCATCAAAAATATGCTTCTTACACACTACACATTAAATTGTCCAATCTCTATTTTCTTCTTCATACCCTTATTATATTCTATATACCCTATTGTGCACTCACATAGAAAGCAAGCAAAGCCGACTGGAGAAAAAAGCATTAATCGATGGGATATTTAGGCTCTGCATACAAAAGCAACTTCAAGGAACGGGAACGGCATATACAGCCTCATGAAAAGGTTACGTTGCGTTTCATGCAAGGAGAAAATTATGTTATATAGCGTACTGCCACCCTATATTCTAGGTTGGGCTGCAGTATTTTCACAATATGTTGTTTTGGTTCGTCCGTCTGCAGCACCGTTTCATAAGCGACCCACACAAAAGTCATCTTCATTTAGATTGAATTTTTCCTAATTCCGTCTTCAACAATTTCTCTAAAATTTCAAATTTAAAAGCATCTCGTTAAACATCTTTTAAGCATCCGCATCAAAGACATCAAGTTACAAATGATTTTTTACTTTTGTCACATAATAATAATTAGGAAACCATACACCCGAACAACGCCCGTCTCACATGGTATGGAGGTGATATGATGCGATGTGGTGTGGTAACTACAGCTCTCCTACATGAAGCTCTTCTCAATCAGAACCACATGCAAAACTCCAACTCCCCGAACTCAACGAAAATACATAAAGGAAATGGAAGTAGCATGGATTGCATCCATGCTTATATATATTTGTAACAGTGTTCCATACCGAAACTTTTGCTAGAACAGTTTTATTATTTTTTTTTGTTCTGAAGCATAGCGCATGGTCTGCTCTACTGCTGGAAAGCAGTAGTAGTCAGTAGTCTTCTTGAAAGTGTATTTACACAAAAAAACTTTTTGGAGTATCCCTATTCCTTATACCACCATATACACGAGTCTGACATGACGGTAAATAGTCGTAGCGAAGGGTATGCTGCTGCTAAGTTGAATAGTTGATGGCATGGCCATGGCATAGCAATAGTAAAGGCAATAAGAAGAACAACTCCATTTGTTAGTATACACACAAGAGAAAGGAAGCAAAAGAGCAGAGCAGGATATTTTGTTATGAAAAGATCCCTCTCTTCTCTAACTAGTCAAAAAGTCTTATATAAAAGCAGTCATAGTCACTACTGACTAGAGTACATTTATACACATTTCCTACATCACATCACAAGTTCTCTTATATCAAGTCAGCTTTTGTAAAAAAAGTACGTGCAGAGAGCAAAGTACACTGGATCCAAATACACATTAAAACTTGTAGCATAACCCTTAACACATTGCATTGGATCTGCGAAGCTCTTGCTTGCAGCAAGCAAGAAAAGTTGTCTCATCTCACACATCCAACATAATAATAATAATATATATAAAAAATATTCTTCTTCATTTACTTTTTCTTTCTCACTTTGATATTCATGTGTAGTAAAAATTCATCCTGATCTCGTGTAGCAGAGAACTGGACTTTTGCAAGTTGTGCATTTTTTAGTTAAGATAATTTTTTTACTCTTGTTACAAGCAGCGTGTGTGTGTCCATACAAAAATATTGGATCATCAATACACAGAAAAGTGTGAGTGTGACAGGAGGAGGAGGGGGAAGGTTCTGTGTGGTTAGAGAGACTATCAATATAGTATCCTACTTTCCGTAAGATTATGGAATATCAATTATTGTATGAATGGCATATTTGGACTTGATCTCTGGAACAGAAAATATTGTGCAGCTGGATAACTGTAGTCAAGTTTAACGAAAGAGCTTCCAATTTTTTTCCTTTTTAATTTACCCCATATTTATTTAGTTTTCCCTTTATTAATACTATTTAGTTAGTGTTTGTCGTGTGACCGTGAGTGATTTTGTGGTTACGACTGTGGTTTCTGGAAAGGTCAATATAAAATATAATTCAGTCATATTTATGACTTATAGTCAAATTGTGAATCATTTTGATACTTGGAAAACTAGTGCACAGCAGCGGTCTCGTAAATATACTACGGAGCAGTGACTGTTGCAAGTAATGCAGTAGCAAAAACGTAATATCCAATGCGCTAGACTGATTGTGTGAAAGAATCGATACTGGAGAGTACGTATAGTATCTTACTTTCTTCCAAAAACTACGCAACTATTAACTTCACGGGTATTTAAATTTAGTTGTAAAACTGGATAAAAGACGCCGCTCAACGATAATGGAAGAGTTGAAATTCGAGGCCCCTCTTGCCCAGCTTGAATCGGAAGACTTCATGGACCTGTGCTCAGATTTCCAGAGTCTGTGTGATTTGAAGAATAATGGGAACTCCAACACCATTTCCGGTTTCGCAGGACTGGTCAATTATGCTGGGCAGAAAGGGTCGACGATGACGATGTCGGGAAGCAGTGCCACATCCGCCTCCAGTTCCCTCACTTCCTCAATGTCATCCTCATTGGGGAATGGGATTGGGATCGGGAATGCTAATTTCATCAGCAGTAAACCTGGGCTGGAGACACTGAAAAAGGCACTGGATGAGGAGAACAATGACGTTGTTGTCGTGGACGGGGACTCGAATTTCACGGAGACGTTCTCAGGATCACTGGAAGATTTGGTTAATACCTTTGATGAGAAGATCACCAAATGCTTTTGCAACTATGATGAAAACACGGAGAAACTTGCTCCTGTTCAAATGAGGACTCAAGAGGAGCTCGTGAATGAATGCCAGTAAGCCTTCTTTTTTAACGTTTTTATTGCAGTCTATAATTATAAAATATCCAATATCGAAGCGGCATAAAAATTATGCATACAAACTACCTACCAATGAGGATTTACAACAATGCTATTTCTCTTCACGTCCATAACTATGCAAATGCATCATTTTAATCAAGAGCTGAACGTGAACGCAACAACTTCACATCTTCGTTAAAAAAGAACATGTGTGTAACTTGAAAAAAACACTGTAAGTCATGTCATAACTAGCGATAAAGAACAAAAACCGGTAACACAAAAGTCAAATCAGCAAAACCTGCACTATATGCATTCATCAAAAAGGATGCATTGCAACTTTATTAGAAAAAATTATGATGCCTCACGAAAAAAACCAGTTTTTGTCTGCCAAACTCTGTAATTTGCATACAATGCATTCGGTCTTCATTCAGAAGGGGTTTTCATGTGCCTTATTACGCCAAATCAGTACATGATTCTTTCTCTACTTTTTTTATTACCTTTTTAAATAACAGAGAGAGAAAAAGAAAATGAGACTCAAAATGTGCCTCGTTTTGACTCTGTGGCACATGTCAATTCTAAACAAGGAGTTGGAATTATCACGCAACATCATATTGTTACTTACACCAAACCAAATGAATGGTAAATGATAATCTTTGCGGTGGGTGCAATGACATTCTGATCGACTTTTCTCACTCATTTAAGAACCTTTGTTTGCTGTGTCAGGCGTCTCTGTTTGTTAAGATATATATAATACAAGCATAGTTATAATCCTAGTAGATTTAAACTAAAGGTTTATGTTTACCGTTCTACTCATAACCTGCTTGATAACGATACGATGGCTATCAAATTGACAGGTTACATTAGCATACAATGTGCCAACACCGTATTTGGCAAAAAAGATTAAAGATATGAAAATGAATTATATATTCCATTCAAAGTTTCTTGAGCTATTTCAAAGTTTCGCCATTCCATATCTGTTATAAGTTTTGTCGCGTGAACTGTGAAGCGAACCATTGCTAATGGAACAGACAAAGTGTGAAAAATGAATTATGAAACTTTGTCTCAATAAACCACACACGAAATACCAGCCAAAGATGGGCTAAGGCTAAACCATAGATATCTAGATATGTAAAAGTCTTTGGACCAAACTTGTGGTTATACGAATTACGATACGGTATGATTAGTTTTGGGGGCTTCGATGTTTGCTGTGACCAGACAGGATGTTTGACAAGCATGAAAATCAAAAGTCATTGGTATATTGGTACCTCTGTTCAATTACAATTTTCTCCACTTACTTTAATGGAAAAGGGAAGTTTCATTTTTTATTCGTGACTGGCTAATGATTTTATATACCTGCACTAGTTTGGTTTGATTTTGATTAACATTATCCTTCCGTAAATAAAGGTTTGCAGTATTTCACAGAATAATTTTCAAATATGCTTGATTCTGCAATAAAACTAATAAATATGGTGCCCATGAATGTCACATAAATATGAAACATTGGCTGAATCCGCCCTACGACTGAGCTGGCTGATCGTGATCTTGAAATAAAAAAGGTATATCATGCAGAGATGAGCCGAGGGAGAGAGCTTCTTCATTGTTTATTGCTACCACGAATGAACAATTGCGAGTTTGTAAAATGTTCATGTACCACAAACAGTCTCTAAAATTCTCGTTGTAAATTATAATGAGAGAGAGAGAGAGAACTCATCCTTTTCCCAATTATACGGTAGGAGCATTATTTGTTGTTGCATGGTCGGGCGGCGTACTTTTATCATTATCCTTAATTTTATAGCCATTTAGCCTAATCAGCACACATTATACAACAACATTGCGACGAAAAGACTTTGTTGAAAGATTATCTTCATCATATAGGATGCAAGTAAATGTCGAGTCGGGTTGAATTTTGCTAGGCGATCCACAACATCGCATTTATTTATTTCACCCCTTCCACATTTTTTTTGTACTCATATGGAATGTCTAGGTCGTACGATTAGAAGCTTGCTCGCTCAAAGGATAATGTTGAAAATGTCATGGAATGGAGTAACAATGGCATGAGTATGTTTTATCTCCATTCTATTCATCCTCTCACAGCTCATTATCGTCATTTCACTGTAATTAGCGTAATAACGCATAATCTTCCTGGCTAGTGAATCTTTTTTGTTGGAACAACTAACAAGTACTTTTCTACCTTTAAAAGCTATACAAGCAAGCTACAGCAATACATTCTCGTTCGACTTTACCAACCTTCCAAATGTTAATGCCACAACGCTCCATTCTCCGGTGGTTCTCCACTCTCCAGCAGTGTGAGAGCTTCCTTTATTACCTGGAATCATGGAAAATGACATCAAAATCCTTTTGTAATTATTCATTCCGAGTCTCCTCTTTTTTGTTACTTTTTATGGGATTTTGTTATGCTAAGTCCCATAAATATTGTGTTCGTGCTCACAATACAATGCTCACAGGGCTTCGAGCTATATATGCCTATGTGTGGTGAATGGTTGGTGTAAATGATCTTTTTTGTAGAGGGATATAATTTTCGTAGTGTTGACATTAAATGGGCTTTCTATTAGACTTTTACTGACTATCACACAAAAGCAGCTTAGTCAATCCTGTGATGAATATCCGGCATGATGGCTATGCGTAGGTAGTGATAATATATGGGACTGGTAATTTATTTCGTGCACTTTACAGTTTTCATATGATCATACACACATGTCCACGTACGATAGGATAGGAGCGGTGTGTGATGAATTATATAATGCCAGGAAGTTCTTGTGCACATGGATATTGTATCGCATCGCAGAAGAGAAAACAAGCAAGAAGAAGTTCATAATTCCAATGCAATATCCTTAGGGATTTTGGTGTGGTTCCACACAAAGCTAATTACTCATGCGTACACGGTTTCATTATAAATGTAAACTTACAAAGAAACATTCCATTTCTAAATTGTGAATGTTTATGCTTTTAAAAAGATCAATGAGCTACAGTTCATTTTCGGTGTTTACTTGTAGGGACTTGGATGCAATATGGTTAATTTCTGAGAGCATTTACCTACATTCATTGTGAGTTATGGTCTGAAACTAAAGAGATAAGATCAATATGAGTTCTTCTTATTCACACGTGCATTATATTGCATTATATAGCTGGGAGCACTGAGTCTGGGTTGTTATTCACACGTCCATACAATTCAAGATTTATGGTTTTGTGTTGCATTATGTGTAAATTTGAAATTCTAAACAGATATGTGTAATGTTGAATGTATCTTGGAATTTGAAATGTTAAATGTGCTATGCATGAAAGAGAAAATGAGTATTCACGGGGGGAGAAAACTTTTTGAGGAAAGATTAATTACCACAGCAAAAAAGTGTGCACGTGAAAAGTGCAAGAAAGAGCTCCATCCACAAAAACTTGCTATATACACCCTGCGGATGTTTTTCTAAAATAAGCGTCTTGTTGCCTAAAATATGAGCTCATCTTTTGTAATAATTTTCCGTGAAGGAATGAACTTAAGCCGAGCCGAGCGCTCCATGAAATTTTGTATATTATGCAGTTCTTAACAAAATTCATGTGAAAAATACTTTTGTATTCATTTCATTCATCCTCTCATACCACACACACATATACAACACACATGCCGCATGAAAACTTGCCCAGCTTTCCTTGACTTTCATTCATTGACGATGATGAACATTCATCATATGGCTTCCCGTAGCTCAACAGCTCTTTCTCCTTTGAGACATTCTTCTTTCCTCGCCAACAACGCAAGTTATAAGTTGGCTAATATTTACGCAGTGGATAAATGCAGTGGTGGTTGGCGGTGGTTTGGTAGTGCTATTAATACTCAACTTTAGGTTCTCAAGCTTGGAAAAATCAGTCTTGCGAAACGGGAAATAGTCCGCGTACTAATGATATTATGCAAAATCGTTCGACACGACACAAGACTCTCCTGTCCCACATAATAATAAAATAATCTAACCAAATTTCCATATCGGTGCGCACACAACATCACAATCATAATAGAAATCATTTTATTAGCTGAGGGAGTTGGGCAACATAATAGATATGTATCTATAGTATGTATCTATGTAGTTTTCCCTTCAACCTTCCCTTCACCTTTAACTCTGTTTTTTGCAAGTTGTTGACGAAATCCTTTTAGTCTCATATATTATCACTGGATTTTCGTGGGGGTATACCTACTCTATATAGTACCTATAAAGAGTCATGCATGCTAGAAAAAACACTAAAAAGTACCTAGACATTTTTGTATGTATCACATTACATTATCAAATTCGTTTAGTGTTCACAAAAATAATATCCTAAAGCTTCCTCAAGCATGATCTGCGAAAAAATAAGACCATTAGCGAAAACATGGTAGGTGGAATGCATAATATATGAAGCTGGATTGGAAGTATCGATACACGATATATATGTTAGATTAGATAGTATATTTTATATAGGATTCATGTAGCTTTTGTATAATATGCATGTACTTGTGTACACGTACAAAAACATAATATCTCTTTTAGTTTCCACCTTTAGCCACTTTTTAAATAATTGCTTGCTCTAGTCCTCCACTTTATTTTTGTCAGTAAAGTCGAACTGCGAAGAATTTTTCAGGGGAAAAAAGGTCGTCCCTAAAAAATTGGTAAACTTGAGAAGTAATAAAAATGGTAGAGAGAGATTATTGCCGCCGTTGGCATTCATATATTCTGCCTGTTTTCTTTCCATCTATCTCATCGATCGTGAGAAGGAACAAATTGTGAAGCAGGTGTTCTTAAAAAAGAAAAAAGAAGTTGCATATTTCTTTTGTGTACTTAAAAAATGTAGCAGCATGCATTATGATATGATGCACATTTGCATACTGAAATATATAGTGACTCTAGGTCTCCTCGATCTTCCCTCCTCTGGCCTTTGCCTGTTTTCTAGGAACCAAGATAACAGCAAGTGGGATAGTGTAATTACACTAGGTTATCCTAAAGAGAAACAGTTTGATTTAATGTATTTTATGCTGACGTGTTTCGTGGATAATAATAAATAGCAGCGTATTTTTTAAAAAATAACTCCCACTTGCAAAGCAGCACGTTATATATTTTAGGTTCAGCAATAAAAAGATGGCAAAGGAAAAGCCTTGACCAACCCATGGATTTTGTATTTTTATTTTTACAAAATGTATATAAAAGGGCAAAAAGGGCTTGGCAATCACAATCACTTTGTTGCTAAAAATTACAAACGCTTAGCTCATAATAAACCCAGCGCCGTACCACACCATTCACAAATTGTGTGCTTCTCGACATCCGTCATCATCAACCCTAGCTCACCTTCGTTTCCTATGAGTAATAGTGGTTCAGGCACACAACAATATTGATATGACTAGACAACAAGCATGTAGGCACTAGGCACTATATTCGTATGATATTCATGCACAATATAATAGAGACAAAAGGGTAGATAGACGAAAGGTAAATGTCCAGAACTGTTTTTGAAGGTTGCTGTTTGCTGTGCTGGAGTTGGCTTTATGTATTTTGCATGTGACGATAAAAAAAGGGAAGTAAAAAGAACACAATTACCTTTTTGCCAGAGCGCATATTAGACATAAAATCGAAGGGTTGGCTTTGGCTTTGGCATAAGTATATTAATACCGTTGCGTTATGAAACCCCAACCAGCTGAGCAAGCATAAATGGCTCTGTCCAGCGTTTAGCAAAGGTTTTTTTTGGTTTGTGGCAGTGGCGAAGCCGTCCTCGCACTTTCTAAACAAATAAACAGGCTTCCCTTTAATAACTTCTCTGACTGGACGAAACGAAATAATACAATGGAACCATTTCATTTTTCTTCGAATATTTTCGTGCTTTACAACTACAACGGCCATAGCAAGGTATTGTGCAATTCGCACTCATGACGTGGTCTACCTTAGGTCTTAGCTCAAAGTTCTAGTAATTTTTCCAATGTTTCCTGCATTTAACTTTTTTATATTATGGATGTACTTACTACGTATGTTTGTTTGGTTATATAGGACGTGAATAATAAATGCTAACTTGCTAACATCAAACAAAACTAAATGTAAGTTTACTGAAATAGGCACAAAAGCAGGTTGAGGACAAGCAGTATACTTTTGTAAAGAAACTCCATCCATATTTAACTTCCTAAAGTTGAACTTCCCATCACAATTTTCTTTTTTTTGCCGTCCTCCCTGGTTCTTTGACTTTGAGCGCTGGCAACTACTCTTTCCTTACGGTTATGCACCCTTCCTGTCGAAATGCACATTACGAGCACCGCTCATTATGTCGCTTTCCTTTTCACCTTGTCGATGTCGATACAATATAATCATGACTTGTATGTATATAAGTGCTAACTGGCCAATGGGCTACGCTGATTTTTACTGCTGACTTTTGCAAAAACTAAAGTTCGTATCAACTTGGGCTTCACGGCGTTGCAGTAGGTACAACGTAAGTACTTAGGTTCGGTACCGAAAAATTTGGTTAGGGTGCATCGTACATTCATTCGTGCTGGTGTATGTCTGAAAAAAGTCTATGTCCATGGTCATAAATACGTATATGTTTTGAGGCAATATACGTATGTACATTATGTGTCTGGCTGGACTCTGGACGAAAAAGAAGCTAACACCGAATATGAACTCTATATAAAAGCAGGGTGTCATTACTACCATTCTTTGAGTATCCAGTTTTCTCATATTCTCTTCCCTCATTCTTGTTATGAATGCTTTTGTCATGATCCGGAGGTATAAAGGTTTAATGGGGGAAGCGTATTTTATAATTAATGTGAATGGGTCTATTTTTCTCCTATATGAAAGGAAACTGACAAGAGTCGAAAAATCTTTCCATTTCAGGGAAATTCCCTTTTTCTCCATTTACAAGTTTGTCTTGGGTGTTGGGGAACATGATCATACGCATATTTAAGATGTGCACTATAAGCATGCAGTATATATAATATATATTCTCTGTAGAAAAGAGGTATATACATACGTTACGATCGATATGGAAGCGTATACGAGAATTATAAAGTGAGCTTTATTTGTACGTAATATAAGCATGCATGTTTTTGTTAGGTTGTTCACACAGTTCTCCTCACAATCACAAACATGCTATGCTATGACTGTATGAAATTCTGGGCTTTCCCCATCATATGCCTACCTATACGGAGGCTAGAACGTCAAAGAAAGCACAGTGTGTGTATGTAGCGACGTCAATACCATTTTTACTAGGCAAACAAAACTGAAATGTTATAGTCACGTTGGTACTGGTGTGTAAGGTAATATCGTTGCATTTGAACACTTGACTAAGTATATGGTATGGTGCTATCCTTTACACATGCATGGGGAAAGTAGCGATGAAGGACTCATGTATTTTCCGTGTCTGCTTTTCCTTCCACTTCCGTTTTTATCGAGGAGAGGGGTTCGTTTTCTTTTTCCTACTGTAATGTAACGTTACGTCTAAAACGAAACATTACATTAGCTCCAGGAGAGAGCTGTTAAGGGTGAAAGCGTAAAACGTTATGATGATGATGAAATACTAAAAAGAAGGGTAGCATCTGCATACACAGAGCTAGACGCTCATAAACCAACTGGCTAATGGTTGGTAGGGCACAAAATAAGGTGGAATAGTACAAAAAGTAGTGGAAAGAATCTCACATAACAGTTTCCTCGTTTGTAACGTTACACATTATATTACATGATGTGTTGTGTTATGTTGTATGTTGTGTGCAACCCGAGACTCTGTTAGAAATAAAAAGCATTATTTTCTTCATCCATCCATGTGTGAGGTTATCGGCATGTCTACTGGAAATGCATTGGGATCGTAATACATATTGTGAAGGAAATACATATTATTGCATTGCTGCTTCCCCACCATTCTCACTTTTCTCTCGTCTTCCATGATTCTGTCCCTTTCTTCAAAAAAAAGAAAATTGCTTTCTTGTTTTCCCTTCTTTTCTGAAGGAAACTTGTTTTGTTATTATGTTTCTCCCGTCCTAAAATTTTATATTGGCTAGGCACTTGTTTGCCTGTGTGCGATGTGAGCTTTCCGTAATATGCAATATAACGTAAGTAAACGCTTCTGATATTGCATCCAATCCCATTCCATTCCCGTACTTTCTCCTCTCCCCCTCTCTCATTTTCTTACCTTGTGTTCATCTTTTCAAAGAGCACAACTTTTCTTCAAGAAAGACTAATACAAGACAGAAGGAAAGTGAAGATTTTCTTTACCCTCCGTTCCTCCTCGCTTAAAATTCAGGTTTTAGCCACAAGCATGTCAACCAAACAGTCCAAAGTGAATGAATGCGGGAGATCCTTCACACATCTTTCGTATTCTTGAGCGTACTCAATATTCAGAACGGGATTTCCGTCTCCACAGTTCTGTGACGTGCAATTCAAACTTACTACTTAACACATATACGTACATATATAGCATGATTTTTATATATATTAAATAAGTAGACATATATATTGACCGTGCTTCGGACTTCAATACGTTTTCTTTTCTTTGCCCTTGAATTGATCATTCTCGTTCGTTGAAAAGCTTTTCGTCATCCCAGTGCATTGAATTCTATTTAATAGTTGCGTTGCATCATGCACGCAATCAATATATGACAGGGAGATCAGTGTAGATGTAGATGCACGATGCACCTGAAAAAAATGATGAATATTTTACATTGGCATCATAGCATCCTATTAAAATCCATGTTCGCTTGCATGCTATGCAGCACTCTAAACTTTTATGGTTAAACCATTCCCAACGGGCGAGGTTTTTTTACATGCATTTCACGTAAGTAAAAGTGAAAACTGCATAGGAAAGCATAAATATTTTGTGTGAAGTGTATCCTTTCCTTTTACTTTTTTATGCAAAAATTTTTATTCCTTCTTGGCCATGCCCATCCAGAATGCAACTTGATGTACGGGATTTTGTCATGTCAAACTCATAATATGATGCTTTTAAGATATACATGTATCAAAGTGTTCTTTCCAGTGTAGTTTCTCTTCATGTTCTGATATCTTGAATGTTGCTTTGCACTTTGCTGCATTTTCTTTCTCTGAATATCAAAAGTTGGCATTAAATATCCCTCGAGATAGATATACTCTTCTCTCCGTTCTTTCTGACGGAAATGCTGCATGTTTGCAGTATACCAAATNTTTGCTGCATTTTCTTTCTCTGAATATCAAAAGTTGGCATTAAATATCCCTCGAGATAGATATACTCTTCTCTCCGTTCTTTCTGACGGAAATGCTGCATGTTTGCAGTATACCAAATACCAGTCATAACGTTCTTAAATGAGTCCATATTGCAACAAACATTGTGTTTGTTTACTTTCTGTTTTCTATCTCTCCTTCAATTTATTTATCTCTTTGGCACTGTCCCCTTTGTGTATTTTGATGTAGGGGGAACAGAAGTACAGAAAAGTTTCAGCGAAAACTCAACCAACCATGAAATACTAAAAGTATAGCGGAATGGAAAAGAATAGCATGACTCATGTTCTTTAATGCAGTATTGTTTATTGAACTATGGCTGACGTTGCAATTTTATTCGTTCATGACGTGCCCATCCTTTCCTCCTTGATAGGTAGCTAGGTGTATATATATATATAGCTACAATCAAACGTAGTGAATGACGAGTAACATTATATCTTATATATAAGTATATTAAGGTTCGTGCAGTCCTGTGATACATAATATAAGATGTATGAAACATGACAGTTGAGTATCCATCCACCAATTCATTGTAAGACAAGGCAGAGAAAACAAACGGATGTAAAGTTAGTAAGCACAAATTTTATATGCGCCATGCATGCGCCTTCAAATGACAAACTTCATTATCTCGTTTCGTTTTCATGAAAATAACTTACGCAAAAAACTACATGCAACCATAAAAAGAAGTTGTTTTCACCAGACCTGCAGCGAGTGAAAGACCTTGAGGTTGGTGCCAACATACTGAACTTTTTTTTGGGCTATACAATTCTTTATCAAGTTACTCCCATGTAACTACAAAGTATGGTTATATTGTGTGCATGGAAAAAGATTATCGAGTTAAGTTAAGTGTACATGGTACATAATAGCGTATTGGCCCTTTTCTGTTAGAGAAGCAAGTTATCGTGACAGCACAGAAAATAGTAATTTCCGCATTGATGTTTAGAGGCATTTCAGCACACTATCTTTGTGCTTTTTCTATTAGGCGGAGCAAAAACGTTTCTCTATAGAAAAATGGGAGAGAGAGAAAGAAAAAGCACGGGCGACGGGTTATTTTTATAAGGAAGACGTGTACTGTGCATATTTATGTATGTATTGATCTCTGTTCTCTTCTTTGCTCTATGTACCATGCTGGAAAAGAATGTGACAGCTATCATATCATCGTCATCATATTTTAGGGTGCCCTTGCATAAGTTGTAAGTACAAGACGCACATTCTTTCCATGAATCCTTTTTAGCAAAAATGTTAGTTAGCGAGACTAGAACGAAACGTATTTTCAAATGGTTCCGTGTTTCTTTTGACATGACATTTTTGAAGTCTAACAAAGTTGTTCCGCAGCAGATTATGAGAAGAATGAAAATGAAGGGAACCAGTTATTACTGGTTTTCTCCTTTCTTCGAGTTAAAAGTTGGAGTGAATGGTATTTTGTACATGGGATGGTATTTTTGCGTGTACAAAGCACGTGAAATGCTAAACGGCAATGGTAATGGTGTCGTAACACCGGTTTCATTGTACTTTTTTAGTCCTTGATACTTTTTGCTGGGATTACTGAAGTGTTCAAAGCATTTTACGATCTTGTTGAAACGAAAGTTACGAAACATTTGCTGACGTACAACCGAACATTCAGTTCACTCACCTGATCAATTAAGACTTTTTAAATGTTTTTTTTAGAGAAGTGGAGCTCAGATTTGAGGACAATTGGAGGGTGAAATAGTAAAATGTGTACTACTTAATGAAATTTAGTACAGAAGAATAAAGTCATTGTCAGGCGACCCTTTAACGCTCCTTCATTTATATCTACTGTTTCCCTTATGAAAAATGAAGAAACTGACTTTTATTCTTCGATTCAGAATTGTTAGCAAAATCTCCTTCAATTTTTCTTAGCTTGTGGGGTTAGCCTGTCAAATCTTCAGGATATTTGCCGCAGAACTTGACAGGATAGTGCAACCTCAGCCCACGCGTATTTTTAGAATTCAAGACGCACAAGCACAAGAGAACCAACAGCATTTCTCTTTCTGTTTCCCTTAGTCCTGGGAAAAGGACGTTGAAAAATGTTTATGAAATCCTATACACTTTAGACAGAGTTGGTTGAAGAGTCAGCAAAGCTTTTTTAAGGCTCCTCTGTGCTTTCTATCACCATCTACCATTACTTCTTATCTTCAGCAAAGCTACTGCTTCACATACTTCATCACAAAGTGGAACGGATGGAGTTGAAGTTAGAGTATATATAACAAATTAAAAAATTGGAGACTAGTCTAGACAGAGTATCAAGTCAACTAGTCGCTTCCTTGCCGATATTTGTCATGTTGTGTCGAGTATCATCCAGAAAATGTCAAATGGGATTCTGGGAATAGGAGTCCTTCCTCCAACGAAATGACACAGGGCAAGAGAAAACAGAAGTATGACAGCGGAAAGTGTCTTCGAAAAGAATTTCCACAATCGGTTCGTCTCAGTCTCTGCAATCCTGGTTTGGTTTTGTAACTATGAATAGGATTTCTCGAAACTCTGTGTGTGCTCTGGTTTGGAATAAGGGGCCCTAGAGAATTCAAAGTAAATCCTTTCTTATTGACACAAAAAAAGTTTTCTCCGCCTTTCACGATATTCAACCAGAAACCTTTAGGTATGGTTCGTTGCACTGGCGAATATACAGCCTCGCAGCCAATCCTTTACACTTCTCTTCCTTCCTCCTATGCCGAGTTGTTAGAGTGCTTGGGTGATTATTCATGCAGACATAAAATGGTCTTAAAACTCTACGGCTAGTGCGAAATTGTCGATTGCAAATCTTAAGTAACGAGTGAGAATATATGTAGAAATGTACGGAAAGTATATGCAGACATCCCTTTTTCCTCCATCTGACTTCAATCCAACATAATATATATTCCTATTCCTGGTTGCTAAATCTAAAATGATCTCGCATGAGTTGCACCAAATGGCTGAGAGTGGTAAAAATCTAACTGAAATACATAATATTTGCAATAGCGGACATTTATGGAGACATGAAATTTTTTCCTCTGGTTGGGTGTAAAAAATATGAAATTTTATAGGATTTGTTTGGCAACGTTTATTATCGCTTGGGTTCTCAAGAA
>JAANSM010001803.1:0-16992 GCA_036850725.1 Orchesella villosa
AGAGAAGAGTTTCCAAAGATAGTCCTCTTCGTTCTCAAATATGAAAGTATAATGGGGTACCTATAAAACACGAGTGCCTGTTAGAATTCACTGGAAGTGATCTGGTTCTAACCAGCCAGATCTAGTATGATCTAGAATGCGTATGAAATGAAGTGATAAATGTAAATTTTGTATGCAATAAACGAATAACTATCGAGAAAATCAATTCAGCCTACGTAGATAGAAGTATATCGTAATAATAATTAGCCAGATTGCAATTTAAATTGATGATCCATTAAAATGTAGCCAAATTCATGCAATAACCTAATTTTATAACCGTTTACTTACATTAATTCCAGGATTTTAATTTGACAGTCTTCTCTTGAAAGTGGTTTCGAAACCTGCAAAGAAAAATCATAAAGTACATCACACACCTATTAAGTTTCCAAACTATGTTTAAAACCAAGTAAATCTAATTTAAATTGTAAAATTAAATTTGGCAGTTTTAATATCCTCATACAGTCAACGTTCCACATTCCGATGGTCAACTTTATAGCATAAAGCTCACAGTTCAAAAAATACGCAAAGCTTTTTAGTGTGAGTATACGACGGTAGGTCATTCATCACTAAACATGCACTCACTCACAATGTGCTTCCACCGGCAATGTGGCTTTTCTTTATAACTTAACCCTGCAAAAGCAATCCAGAGTCGCCATCAACATTGAGAATCCACACATATTTATGCTCCCACAAACATTTGACTCGTATATATACACACACTACAGTTTTAACATAAACGAAGAAAAGCGGAGCGGTGCTTCACAAACAAGGAGTTTTCTATCTTGCTCCAACTCTAGGTTTCGCTTCCCGTTTCCAAAGAGAAATACATGGAATTCCTGTCCGCTAATATAAAAGCGGATGCTTATGTATACATGGAGGAGGAAAGTTTTCAAACAATGGGGAACATGTCATGAAGTACCGGAGAATTATGACTGCGTCAAGATTTCCAGACCAAGAAATTTCTTCCTCTTGTTTGCACCCATGATCTTCATGCGTATAAAAACTGTGCATTTTGTGCATAGCATGAAAGAAGCGTAAAAGTATACTTGTATAAGCACAAATAATCTGTGGTGAATATATATGTATGTATCGTATTTATATAGCTACATAAACGAGTAGCGCACTTTTTCATGTTTTGACTCATATATAGTTTTTCCTATATAAGTATAATATATCTATATGCTTCTCAACCGCGTGCGCTCACTTCCTTTCTTCTTCCCGTTTTCAACTCGAAAAAATGCAATTGATATATACGTAATAGTAATGGTAATCAAAAGGCATTGCGTGTATTACTCTGTGATATCACAATCATACTAAATTTTCTTTACTTTGACTCCTCTTAAAGGCAAAACCAGAACCAATATCCTATCCAAAAACTAAAGAAATGTTGCTCAACTCCAAGTACAAAAAACTATATTGTTACGGATGTACTACATGAATGCTATGTGTAAAACCCTAACTCAACTACTTTCAATTCCCTAGTGCAATGGTATAAGATGGAGGAAAAGGAGTTGTAGGAGATTCAAAAACTTATTATTATATATATCCCTCCCTTTGGTTTGGAAACGCAACCCCGCTTTTTTCTCTCCTAAAGATTCTCTAAGGAAAAATCCCGGAGGTATAAAAATTTATGACCCAAAAATTTTGAGTACGTCTAAATCATTGGTTCTTGTGCTTCCTTCCTGGAATAGAAATATGTAATATCAATCCATGATGATATTGATACATTGACTGAGAATTGTATAAACATAAAACCAAAAAGTCTTCAGACTGCGAAATCGAAGTACACAATGTGTTTTTAGAAAGGAGGAGAAAAGTGAGATACGATAGTTTTCATTATAGTATAGCTCCCTTATACTTCAGAGGAAGTGTTCGACAAGATTGTTTCCTTCGTGCCTCTTGGTCGGTGTCGGTATTCAATGTTCACAATGGAATATATATACAAACATGTTCTCTTACTTCCTCCACTCGCAATATTGAAATTGATGTAATATCCTTTGCCGAAAATTTGATTTGGCTTGCCTCTTCCAGAGTTGATTATCAAGGAAAAGCAGATGTAAAAGAAGACACACACACATGCTTTGAGTCTCCGAGAAAGAGGACGCTTAAGGCTCCAAAAGGGAAAACTGATTTGGCTTGCCTCTTCCAGAGTTGATTATCAAGGAAAAGCAGATGTAAAAGAAGACACACACACATGCTTTGAGTCTCCGAGAAAGAGGACGCTTAAGGCTCCAAAATCTGCTTGAAACGAAAAGTAACCCTCTGATTTTTGCAATGCCAAATCTGTTTTCCCTCTCAAGTTACTAGCGTTCAACATTAATGTTACATAAATTGATCTAAACTAATTTATAACAATATATATGAAGGCTCTTAGAAATTATAGAGAAACTTATTCAGTTGAGTAAGCCCATAGAAAATCTAGTGAAATAAAAGAAAAGGAAAAACGATCTGCGAATGATTGTCCTAAAAGAAAAATTGCTGTGTAATGTTTAATGACTAGGACCGGGACAGGACAGAAAGGTATAAAAAATGTATATGAGGAAATTGAACTAAAGGAGTAAAAGTGTACAATATGTGGTGTGATCATGATTTTAAAAGCCATTTACAGAAAATGCCATCTGGTCTACAGACAAAGGACCTTTTTTAAGTAAGTACATGAAATGTACGCACCCAGCCACAATTGTACGTTGTGCACAGTGCAACCTTGTCTTTGTTCTTGACTTTTTCCTTAATGTCCCCTCTTTCTGTCGAGAGCAAGAGGTATAATATATAATGGGAATAATTTAGTGGTTCACACTCTGTTAAATTAAAATATTCGGCTTCCCTTTTATTCCCATTGCGTTTAAACGTAGTAGAAAGTAGTCTCTCTGCTCTCTGACTCTCATTCATTCACAGAGTATGTATATGTACATTCATACAATTCTCCATGTACAATAATTCAAACTAACTGAACAGTGAACACGCTACTCCTTCCTTTGAGAATTTTGCTCCCAAACGAAAATTCTTTTATGCAGTTTAATTCATGAAAATTCAGATTCATCTTGTGGTGGGCAGCAGCACGTCCTCCTTATTTTTAAACCTATTTCCTGCATAACGTAAACTTCCTAAACTTCTAGTTTCCATCAGGTAAGGAAAGCCGACCACCATTAGCACACATAGACATATTATACCATACCATATAGCACCACACAAAGGAGGCAGAAGAATCGCTTTTCTCTCTGAAATTTTGGTTCGCTTCCAGTAATTCACCCAACAGAAGCCAAATTAAAAGATGAATAAGGCAAAAACCAAAAACCTGGCGTGCAATGAAGCAGAAGAAAAATAGAGGAAGGGAGAAACGCCAGTTTGAACTCGAGCTTATTTCCTCTCAAGTGGAAACATTACCACCACCAACTAAGAGCCATTTACACAAATGTAAAGGACGAAAGAATGCACCTGCTAGCGAGCGGAATGAAAAAAGTATAAAGAAGAATTCTATTCAGCTTACCAAGGAGGAATGGAAGCAAGAAAAGCTTATTATATAGTTTAGAGCTATAAATGAATATACATATCATTTCATAGTGAAAACCTTTTTAACACGCACGCAAGAGTACAACAAGTTACCAAATTTACAATTGTACGTTGGTATTTATGCTCAACCGATAATGGTACCACCAAATCGTTGTACCAAAAGTTAAGAAAGTGGAAAAAAGGATATATTGAACAGTGAAACATTTGTGCTTGAAATCCCATCCGCTTCTTTCAACTTCACTCCGGTTTCGTATTTGAAAGAAACTTTTTCGGTAAAAAAAGAATGAAGCGCAAAAGAAAATAAAAAGAAAAACCATTAAAATGTTTTAAATGAAAAGACGAATTACCATTGCTCTGGGAAAGTAAAAGGTGTATACATATACGTATGAATAACATATAATAAGTGTGTGTCTGCAGTACGTATATTGAATTATACTTGCAAACCTGAATATTTATGAAGCGCTTGGTTGCCTACCTCAATTTCCTGAAGTGATGTGAGATCCTAATCTTGAAATTGTACTTTATTTTAAAATAATTGATCTCACCCTATTGCATACTGTTCAATGCGTCATGGCATGGTCCAGTGGTTAGGAATATGAAATTGCCAAACCTAGCGATAAGGAATAGGAATGAGAGTGCTCAGCTAAGCGCGAAAGTGACCAGCTGTGTCTTGAGTAAATGGCAGTTGCTCTTGACATATGCGAATTTTAACTTGTTTAGAAAGCAACCTGACACCCTCCGTCTAACCACATCTTCATTAGTATAAGTTACTTCTCACTTTCAGCCAAGCTTTCCTTTGAAACATATCATTCTTTTGAAGGAAGGAGTAAATAAATACTGTGCTAGTGATAAATGATCTCCTTGTCGAATACAAAATCATTTTAGCAGCTTTGGCGCTAGTTGGTTTGTATGCAAATTATGTCGATGCAGGTGCTGATTCATTTCCTTCAACTTTTTTTTCTTTCGCTTTTCGCAGCTCTTTCCATCTGCTCTGTTGAGATGATGTTGAATGCGTAGCCGTAAAGCATTTATTATACAAAGCTTATACACAACCGGGTATGCAAGGATAAATGAAGCTGTCTTTTAAAGTATATATGCGATAGTGCTCCTGATTACATAAATATCTGTCATATTGTACTGCTACGTCTGTTCCAAATTCCAGTGAGCCGTGGCGATACGGACATGTTAATATTTTTGAGAAACGAGATAACGGTATACCCTAAAGCTCATTGGAAGACGTCTTTAACAAAACATCTTCTCTCCGAAACAGTTACCTACATTAGACACACACACACACACACATACGCATCTGCTAAAGACCGGGCTTCGCTTTGCTATGAAACAGATTGCTGATATCAGAACAAATTCAAATTTGTTGCCAGAAATCTAAAGGAAGTAATGATATTCTTCGTTCGAGATTGTATGCTAGCCCGCGCGGCCAAAAGAAATGGAGAAAATACGGAACGTGCATACATTTTATACACATATATCTAAGTTTATAGAGGTTATATAATCAGATTTTTGCAAACCTAAAATACATATATCCAAGTTTAACGCATGGAAATTCTGCATTTGGGAATGAATAATATTGTAATATATGATTATTATGAACTCGCGAATATTTTCTTGCAAATGACATGCATTCGAGCGAGTAAAGAAAATTTAAGTATGCAGCCTCTATTATGCAATACTTTCTTTAGAATTGGCAGCTCCGAAGGGAAAGGAAAATCTTCATATTATGCATTAATGTTTCTAGAACGTAGCGCTTTATCATTCCGTTCGGATGTCTCGCAAAATGAAACATTGCTGGAATCTGGAATAGTTCAGTAGTGCAGTGCATTATGTAAAGTGCAATAATAATATAATATATATGTGTTAAATACAAGCGTTACATTATCTTCCGTTTGCCAATATATTCACTACTACGATGAGAAGAGACGCTATCGTGAACCCCTGGAATCCAGAGGCGTCTCTTTACAAAGGCACCGCCTGACAATATTACATGGAAATACGCATACATTTACTGTGTGCGTTCCTAATATCCATTCCTCACGGAAAAGGAACATGACGGAAGGAACGAACAGAGAGGAAAAATAAGCACTTCTCCTCTTGGATATCCTTTCGTGCTAATAAGTAGAAGAACTAACTAAACTAGACTAAAAACCTTATGCTAATCTACAACTCTATACAGGATCTATCTATTTCACCATAAACTGGCACATGGCATATATGACTATGAGAATGAGTTGAGGCACCTTATTCCCAGCCCCAACTACTCATCGGAGGAATGTATTTAAGTAGCATTTAATACTGACTGCTTTTACACATATTTTTTTCACCGGCACTGGAGTATAATATGGAGCCATATGGTGGAACTCCAGTTGGTTCTCAGATGTGCATAGCAAATTACATTCCAGAAGCTCATCGAGTAACAAATTCTTTATATGCAGACAAAAAATATAAAGGATTTGCTTAAGTGATGCGATGAGAAAAGGCAAGCATGCATAATATTTCTTGTTGGGTTATACCCCTTTCCCCATCTCAATCTCGTATGCAACTTGTGTGTGTGTACGAGCAACTTGCAGTAGATCGACACGTATATAAGAAAATGTTACGTCTACTACTACTTCATCCAAATTTCTGTCTACTCATTTGTCTTATGTGCTTTCTATACCAATGCTTCACATTATTAAAGTCGTAGGACGACGGACGAAGCTAGTTTGCTACAGTGAAATACTTTTTTTCCAGCTTATAAGAAAAAAAAACTAATGTTGCATGCATTTGTGAGTACTAAGAGCGCAGTTATCTGCATCGTGAAGTATGTAAGTTTTGCTGGGATTTCTGTTCGCCAAAGATTTTTTTCATAGTGGTTCATTTACGAGTAGTTTGAAAAATTGCAAGGGAGTAAGTAGTCTCTATAAAATTCCACATAAGGTAGGTATACGTAGGTTACGTGTAGTATATCTTCATTTCGTTTCTTTTGAGAATTAATATAGGACTCAGAAAGAAAAAAATCATCATGTATGCTGATGCTTTCAACTTGAAGCTCAAACTCTTGCAAGAGTTTTCATAAATTTATTGAATCCATTTTTCATTTATATTTTCTAAACAAGGCAATGCAGAGGAGCGTAAAATGGGTAAACATGCCAATTTATATTTACTACTCACTTAAGATTGTTAGCTGGCGCATTTGAATTTATCATAGAAAACAGAGATGTTACGCTTATGCTACTTATTACAGAAACAGACGAGCCTGAAGAACATGAGATTGGATATATTACTATGAGAAAATATGAGTTGTGAGAGACAGCAAAAAAAACTGCGGAAACTTATAAGTTCATCTTGAAGCTTCCTATATATTCATTCCAGTATCAAATTTCAACTATAATGTTTGCCAATGCGTGCTAAGTTTTTAGTAGCAACATGTGTAAAATGTTTTCAAGTAAAAAAACACACAGCTACACATATATTACACTTCATCCGTTCATTGGACAATTCTAATAAAAAGGAGTAAATATGAAAAAATACTGATGCATAATGCATTAGTGAAAGCGATATAGCGCACATTTCCAACATGTTTTGTCTCATTTTATTAAGCAATATTTTCATCGTAAGTGTATACTTAAGTATGCGCGTATTCATTNGATATAGCGCACATTTCCAACATGTTTTGTCTCATTTTATTAAGCAATATTTTCATCGTAAGTGTATACTTAAGTATGCGCGTATTCATTTTTTTAAACATGACGACGAGATTTCATTTTCCATCCTTCGTCTTCATCCTTCCTTTTCTGAATGTTGCAATACGTATACACTATATTCATACTTGTGTTTGCATGTAATCTGTTGTGTATACCTCGTACATAATCTGCAGACTACAACATTAAGAAACCAAACTCTTCTGGAGAAGGAGGAGGGCTATAGCTTATGCTCGCTAGAGATGTGATAAGCAATTTGCCATAATGAAAATTACACCATGTTTTTACAAGTTGGAGATTGCCTTAAATGTGTATTAGTAGAATTATGGGACGAACGTTGAGTGATGTACATTGTGCCCACATATCTTTAATACGATACAACATATATTAGTGGCAACGATGCTGAAAATCGTTTCAAGTGCCCATTTTATGGGCTCGACTTATGTTTCTGACGAAAAATTCCCTGGTAAGTACGTTTACGCACACTAAAATCGTAGCTCTTTCACGGACACACTTTTCCTTGTGTTCCAAAAGCGCGGAGGAACGTGCAGTCGACAACTTGAGCTAGTCGTAATGTGAATGCGTGTGGCTTTGTCGCTCTTCTGTGTGTGCCATATAAGTAGTGCGATAGTCGTTGTAACAATTTCAAGCCATTACACTCATCCCATAACCCATCGCATTGTCGTCAACACCAGGATTATCTCTTCGTGCTTCCATGCGTTTTTTTTTGCTTTCTTTTGTCTGCTGCTTGTAGTAATTCTTTTAAAAATTCCCAAACTGGACAATTCTATTGTATTTCCGAATAATAACGGAGGAAGTTACACCTTTTTAGAAACACAATGACAAAAGTATGTTTCTGTTTTGCTGCTTTTTTTAGTTTCTCTAGATATGTGGAAATTTCCCCATTTGCTCCCAATTTCTCGACCCATTGCAAAGAAAGATGGAAAAGGAGAAAGCGAGGAAAACTTTTTTTGTAAGCAGCGCTTTCGCACATAGATTGAAAGAAATAGCGTTCAAACTAAAGCGTAATGTACTCTATATAGCGGGTTCTTTTCTCAAATGAATATAGAGCGAGAGATATAGACACGGAGAAAAGAATGTGGATGCGTATAGCTTATATAACATGTATATAGGGCTATCCCACAGTTTGTTTTCGTCCTCAGAATTACCACGAATTCTCCTAAAGTATGTTGCTATCCAATTCTCAACTCTCTAACTACGTTTTTATCGTGTGTGCTGGAAAGTGCTCAATTAAATTAATTTTCTACAACCCTAAATGGACAGATAGAAGATGGAGAGAGCTCGTTTTACGTGGTAGGCTCTATATTTTTCATATATTTCTTCTATCACATCATATATACGAGTGCATACTTCTCTTTCTATCGTGTTAAGTGTTGATGTTGATCCAGGGCTGGCCTTATACTAGTACAAATAGTTAACAAATTTGCTCACATTCCCCAGCGCATCCGTTTTCCATTCAGCTTCACTATTTATTATCAAATCATCAAGAGAGTTTGCACAAAACAACCGTTTTCTATTATCTTTTCACCAAACTGTAATGCAATGCATTGGTTCTACAAAAGTGTTGGAAAACCAAGACAAAACCGCAACGTGTGTAACGTTTTATTTTTACGTTGCAGGGAAGTGGTAAAAGTAGTAGAGAGTTGGATAAGTGCATCCATACCAAACACTCCACTGTCTATACGGATTTGTATAGACCTTGTGTGTGTCACAAACATCCCACCACAGAAAAGCATTATATTATGTCTGTCCTCTTTATATGGATTTGGTTGGAAATAATCATATAAATTATACAGACTTGAAAAAGCGTCAAGGGATTGACAACAATGTGCAGTTTCATGATCAGTTGGACGGGTTGGGTTTCTGAATGTTTCACATTAAGTTCATGTCGTGTGCCATTATCCATTAAATTAAATATTTGGTTTGAAAAGCAACTCGCTCACTGACGAGTTAGCCATCCATTACCTCACACGCTTTCTTTTCCCTAACTCCATTTAAGCTTCTGTCACGACACATTCAAGCTAAATTTATTAATTCTCTTTTGCAGCTCCCAGGATATAAATCTACATTTGGAGGAAGAATCCGTCATGAGGTGTTTACTAGCGCTGG
This sequence comes from Orchesella villosa, assembly GCA_036850725.1. Taxonomy (NCBI): domain Eukaryota; kingdom Metazoa; phylum Arthropoda; class Collembola; order Entomobryomorpha; family Orchesellidae; genus Orchesella; species Orchesella villosa. The sequence goes on from JAANSM010001803.1 coordinate 9,378, forward strand.
GAGCTAAATAGACAGGGAAATGCCACAAAATTATATTACATTATTCTACATTTTTCGATGGTTAACCGCTATGTTAAGAGTAACAAGCGTGATCTCATTTCTCTTCTTCTTTCCCTCTCCATTGCACATAGAATGTATATATATGTGTGTGTGAGAGTGTACCTCTTTTTCATACGAATTTCCCTACAGCATGCACATTATTCAAGTCGTTGAGTGGCAGTAGGACACACGCACGGTTGTCTAGCAAGCTTGTTAGCGGAAGCCTTGTTCGCTCCTTGAGGTATGCAAAAGTGTGCTTGGTTTTCGTAATTGGTTTCTTTTGACGAGAAGATTGCAAACGATAAATCACGGGGTGAAACATTGAAAACGTGAAAAAACAACCTGAGCTCTGATATGCATAATGTGTGTGTGCGAGTGTGTGTTTCTTTTACTTAGTGCAAAAACGGAAAAGATCTTTCACCACACCATATAACCATTACCAACCGCCTTACATTGCAGATTCTCTTGAAAACTCAGCCAAAACGGCTTCAGTCTTGCTCTTCTTGTGTCTGCTTGAGTTGAGCTCATGGGACGTTTTGAGTAGCACACTACATCCTATTTGGATTGTTGACTGTCCAAAAAGAACGAATTACTGGTGCTGGGGAGCATTTATTTATCGCACGTAATGTAATATTATGTAACCCAATTCTTTACACGGTACGCAAATTTCAGGATTTTAACTCTGAATATAATAATTCATACGTAATATGCTTTCTAATATATTATGATATGATGTATGTTCAACAAATGAAATATTGCAGCTCGGGTCGGAGGCTAAAAGTGCGCTCTGTATGGCATACGGTGTTGTATATAGTATCAGATGACATATTCATTGTGAATTCCATGCAGGGTCAAAACGTATGCTGCTTTTTTGAAACACTTTATACTATGTATATATCTAATGTATACACTAATAATATAGGTTTTTGGATGGCCTGGCAGTTGACAACGCGTGTAAGGTCTGTAATTTATAAAAAATTGTAAGTTGATCCTTTTAATGATTTACACGTATTCATGAGATGCATACTTTTTTATGGTTTGATATAATGTGAACGGCGTGTTCTTACTTTTGCAAGATACATTTTACGTTTTACGCATAGAAAGAATGGTGTGTGTGTCTGGTACAAGAAACTTTCTTAGGACTTAACTACAGCTACAAATCCATGTTCCTTTAAAATTGGAGTTCGTAAAACTCCAACTTTACATGTTTTCTTCCATATTATTACACTGAAATTTAGCTCGTCTTTGTGAGTTATGGGAAAGAAATGGGTGCAACACTGTATCCTATTCCCCAGACACTCACACATCATCAACAGTTCACAATAGGAGCAGTAAAGTACAAACATCACAATCACGACAAAACATTCCATTGCAGGAGAAAGACCAACAGAAAAAAGAAGTTTCAAGGCTCCCTTATTTCTTTTCCTTCTCTTCTCTCCTTTCACTTTTTACGTACATTTACACAACAAGAGAAAAGCATCGCACCAAGCTGCCATACTACTACTACTTCACAAATACGATCAAAAGTGGAAACGATCAAGCAAGTATGGCAAAGAAAGTTGGTGAAAATCAACTTTCGCCTTTCAATTTCTCTCTCCACTCTTGACACTGAGTGTAAGCAAGGAAATTTCTTGCGGAGTAAAAAGCAACATGTACCTTTTTCCATCGTATTTTGTCGACAGAGCCGTCTGTAAAACTAGCAACATTCTAAAAAAAAGAAGTGACGATGACGGAGCACGAACTAACCGAGCGGCGAGTACAAACACACACATAATAATGCTCCTTTAGGAACATCTTTATAATAAAAAGTAGTTTCGCAGAAAGGTAGCGTTGTTGGAGAGCTGAAGAGCATTGGAAAGTCAGAATAGTGCGCATACTTGTGCATTTATATTCTGTCCTATATCCATTATATATTATGTACCTATCTCTATTGTTATTTGAGAAACATGCACACGTACTTTCGTACCAAAAGAATACACATATCTCTCTCGCCGTTTACTTTTCTGTCGCTCTTGTGTGTTGCTTGCTGTGCAACTTGCAACACTCATCTGTCTATCACATGGCATTCCCTTTTCATTTTCCAAGAGCCCGCACACACTCCGTTACTCTAGCAAATTCTAAATGCCAATATGAGTCAGTCAACAATTCACGCTTTGCTCCTTCAGATAACCACTTCTTCCAAACAACTTAAACTTCCCTGTTTACCCTCAATACGTCCATCCATCCGATGGAGTGAAAAAAAAGTTTGGAAGTTGATCATAGATAAAATGCTTTCTTGGCAAAAACCATCTAGCAGGCAAAGTAAGTGGTGTCATTTTTGTGTAACTCACTTGCATCCTGGGTGCTCAATGGTCCTCGTCATAAATATTATTGATATGTTTCGCTCTCTATTTACAAACTTGGGAAATAGATCTTTAATTCAATTTTAAATATAAAAAAATCTATATTATATATTGCATATATATACTAGAAAAGGGTATCTATATTTTTACTATATCACAAAACATTTTCATATTTTACAGAAGCAACCATCCCTGCAAATTCTTGTTGATAGAAATGTCACGGACGTCAGACGTAAACATCTTAAAAACTCTTCTAGTATATTCTACGTTCTTTCCTGAGCATTAAACTCCTCCACTTCCACATAAAAAAACTTTTGCAGTTCCATACAACGACTTCATTCAACCGAGTGTCATCATTTTTTATTCGACCGTCAACAGTCAATGCATGTAAAAAAAAAGGAGCTTCAGGTAAGACAAGGGAAACCCACAATTCATATCTCAGCATGCAGCCATGCTATAAAAGAATGACAGTCAGCAGTAAGCATCAACCATACAATGCAATGTGATAAGGTCATTGACATAAAAGTACAAAATATTCATGCATGAAATACATTCACCAGCAAACTTGTTCAATGTCGTGTGCAAGAAAAACTTATCAATTCACTGTTCATTTGTCCCATCCACTGATGACTTCCTTTCACTCTCGTATTGTTAGCTGTTTTGTAAAATAAAGCATCCCCGCTTTGCAGACTTCTAAGCAGCAATTTGTAAAACTTGTGTCTCCTCCGCCTCTATAAATAAACGAGTCGACATTTTCATACATGTCTTTTTTTATCTTGTACTTCTAAACAATATCTTTGTCATCGCCTCTGACTTGACTGTGAGCTATATTTATGGAAGAAATAAACGTAGTATATGTCTAACACGTATATAATATCCAGTAGACTGTGTCTGTCTTTACCAGGTACAAAAAGAAAACGTGAAACTCGTAGGATAAAAATATAATAATTCTAAAATAGGATGACGTGTATTCTTTTCATTTATGCAAAAAAATAGTTGTGCTTTCTGTATTTTGTCGTGTGTTTATGTGAAGTAATGCACACAAGTAAATCTCTTTTTTCCTGTAAAATAGAGCAACACACAGTATATATTAAGGTATAGATGAAGCTATTTTACCGATTTTTTTAGGAAAGGAAAGGATTTTTTCACCTTCACGGGTGGCATTATATAGTGCGCTCGAGCTCATTTATGATTCCTTCATAATAATGTTGTCAATCCGCCTTTATTACAAACCTGTTTACGCACATTCCCAAATATAAAATGACATGGGGAGCAGTGAACAGTAGATAAAACGTAAGAGATTATATGGTAGAGGCGTGTATTGTGTATGTAACTTCATTATATATACTGTCCTTGTTAGGTACTTTGTTTGTTGACACTTACATCCTGTTTATGGTACAAAGCTCAATGAAGTTATAGGTGGGTATTTTGTACTTTCATAAATGTTCCTAGATATTTCACTGTTCCATGCGGTGGTTACATCCTATTATTTTCAGTAATGCTTAATATTCGTCAGAGTTTTGTTGTGTTATCACTAACAACTAAGCTGCCATGTCTCGATCATAACATACTGTACATTACGCTTCCACGGTTTACTGCTGATGTTTGATGTTGATGCTTTTTGTATATATGTTGTCGACAACAGGCAGCAAGGAAAGGAAAAGTGAGCTAAAAGCAATAATCTCTGATCCGACTTCATCAAATTGTCGTCGACACAGTCACAAAGAAATATCTACCGCAAAGCCGAAAGAGCTATATATATGGGCTTGCTACACGGAGCTACTGTTTTGTTGTTGTTGTAGAGCTTATGACAATTTTGGTTTGGTGGGCTCATAATGTATTTATCCCCGTCTGTAGAAGCGCTGTATTACTTTTGCGTACAAACCTATGAAGCTTATATATACCGCAGGGATTGATCTTGAATTATTTCTCTAGGATATGATGCATTTTATATGAAATTCTATATTCTCGTGAAAATCTGTTTTCTTTCGGCATGGAAGAAAAAACATTTCTATATTTTGATCGATATATTGCAAATAATTCTTGTAGTTGTGAGTGAGTAGCTAGAAAAACTTAATATGAAAAAAGAATTAGATCTGGTAGAGTGAGGAGTAAGTATAAGTATATGGAACATAAATGTACCTCCAAACCTTCATTTTCATATACTGATGACAGTAAATTTCGCCCTTATATAAGTACTCTTTTTAATTGGATAAATTTCAGCACATTCCAACTTTTTATCTGTACAAAACATTCATCAGTAAAAGCAATTTTGAACTAGTGCAACAGACATTGATTTGTTGTTTTGTTATTGTGTTTTCACGTTCTCGGATTTTCCAATGAGCAAGACCAATACCAAACAAAATTGTAAACAACTTGGATTACCTTGCTGTATTTACGGTCGACGAGTGCACTGCACTATAGTTGAGCACAACATGTCAACAACTTAAATTTGAATGTTGATTATTTACACTTTTTCGCAACTTCCTTCTACTGCAATTTAAAAATACAGGCACATTCTAATAAAAAAGGGATTTGCTCTAAGACTTTTCAAATTGCAATTGGAAAGTCAAATCTTCAAAATACGCAGTAATGATCAAATATTGCTGATTTTTTCAACAGGAAAAAGAGAGCATAATGACGTTTGGTTAGTATTTCTGATTGCTTTTCTGCAAAAAATTGAGTGAAAAACATATCCCTTTTCTTTACTCAGTATTAATTACCCTAGCATGGCTTACGTAGGCCACGCGCTACGTACTTATGACTTAAAATGTTTGGCAATCATATGAATCCAATCATATTCTCAAGCTATTTGAAATTTGACTATTTTACTTTGGTACAAATTAGAGGTACAAAGTACAAATAACTAACTTACATTACTAGCGAATACAGGAAGATGGTAAAGTATAGGATAACTAATTTCTGAATAAATTGTAGATTTTATTGTCTAGATTTCAACTGCTAGTTTCTAGTTTCGTTTATTTCTGAACATTCAATTGTAGGCAGTTAGCTCTTCCACGGGAATGACATGCAATTTAACAATTTCTTTTCGCTTAAAAGCCGAATCGTAAGCAGTTGGCATGAAAAAGTTTATCCTAAAAATCACTCCTCTTTTCTCTCTCGTTCCCTCTCCGGAAAAAAGCAGCCTCGAGAACTCGACTACTGTAGAGAGATTCCAAACTCACTACACAGTTTCATACGGAAAGTTACAGTTTGCAATAGAAACAGAAACTATTTCAAATGTCGTTTGTGCACGGGCACATTTTCATCCATAATATGCATACATACATACCTACTCAACGAACCCACATACATTTGGATACTTAGAACTGCTACTTCTTACAACGTTACAACATAATCGTGTAGGTAGTCCGTGTAGTAACTTTTACGCATATGGTATTTTCGTACGCATTCAAAAAATGAAACTGCAAAAAAAGACAAGAACAAAACGCTATTTTGGATCCTCCCTCACCATCAACACGATGATGACTTTGGTTTTGGCTACAACTTTGCCAGGAAGTTGGAAGCATTTTACCTATACAATCTACACATTGAGGAATGGAAGTACAAGAGCAATATTAGTGCAAAAACCACCAAGAGCTGGAAAGTTAGCTAACTCATTCACAGCCTAAGATATATATAAATGTACCACACAAGTTGTTTCAAAGTAAAGTACAGCAGGTTACAGTCAAAGTCAGTGACTTGCTCCCCACCACTACCACGACTATCACTCCTACCAACCACCTCGTCTCTAACTCAAACTGCACTGTGTGCAATGCAACGTTGGTTTTATTTGTCGTGTCTCTCTCTCTTTCTGGAGCCGATCCGGAACTCTTAGGAATTTCAAATTGTGAAACCAAAAGCATGCATAACAGTTGGCATTTGGAATCATGCAGAAAAGAAAACTATGCTGTGCGTGTGTGTATACAAAACCAAACTGCGAACACGAAGAATGCCTAATGGTTGTTATTTTAGAGTTTCGGAGAGAGGAAACTTCGTTTACAGTAATGCTTTTGGCTTTTGCAGTGGTTCCAAAAAGTTCTCTTGTCTCTCCAAAGTCGTTATAAAAGACGAATACCATTAGAAAAGAAAGAGGTGGCGGCAGTGGTGGTAGTTACGAGTCTTTTTTTAGAAAAGCTTTCATCAATGGATGAGAAAGTATCATTGACTAACAACAATGTTACTGCCTAAATTCCCACCATGATTCTGATCTGCTACGATTTGCTGTTGCTGTGTACTCGCACAAATGTTGATCTTTTTCGCTTCTTGGCTTCATCTCCTCTTTTGCTTCTTTCTTCATGATCTTCTGTGTAGCTTCCCAGATGATGCATATCCGTGCATAATACATAGATAATTGTACCACCGAATTTGGAAACAAAAAAAAATACGTAAAACGAGTGGTACTGAGAACTGAAAATGGAATATGACTGTGTTATACATAGTTTCCAGTTGGATTCTGAAAACCCTGCAAAAATGGTTTTGGTAAGACAAAAAGCTACACATTACTGCATATTATATAGGTTCAAATGCAAAAAGCACTTTAAAGAATTGTTCCGAAAGAGCGTATCATGTCGAAGACAATGATGATGATTCTAGTTTTAAGAGGAGCAGTAAGGAAAATGGAGGCAAACTCGAAGCCAAGTTAAGGGACATAAAAGAATAGGAATTGGAAAAGAAAAAGAAAGATGTGAATAGTAAAAGGAGCAGTAAAAGGATATTGAAACGCATTAAGTTGGCTTTTGTCCCCACCGCTATACCATACCATACCACTGTATACATTGTGACGGCGGCATTCAGCTTATACGTTATGTGTTATACTTCCAGGAAGAAGTTTGGCTCACAACTTTGAAATCTGTTTTTGGGCAGGAAAACGTGTTGCTGTTGCTACTGATTCAATTCATATGTAGTAAAAGGAGATGATAGTGTATACATACTAGCCCACAAGCGAGGATCGGAGGACGACAAGGCAAGACTTTTATTTCGTCATCATCTTTGTTAATGCCATGAAAACGCTAAAAGCATCATGTGTGCTATGAGTGTGTGTATACCAAGTTGGGAACGTCTCCAGCAGTCACTGACTTCTAAAACAGGGATGCAAAGCAATTCTGAAGACGGATCCAAAGACCTTCATCATCATGATCATCATCATGATCATCGGTTGAAAACACGATGCACATTATACATGCTTTTACTAATACAATACAAAGTCCTCACTTGTGCCATATCACATCATA
>JAANSM010001804.1:0-16989 GCA_036850725.1 Orchesella villosa
AAATAGGGAATCTTCATCATCATCATCATCATTATTATCAACAGGAGCAACGTCATCCTTCCATGTTTTCTTAATGTCATATTTTTTGTCCAATGAATATCCAAATCCAAATGTACATCATCAGAATCTGAATGCAATGCAATTATGTGCAGCATGCATTCATTTATATTTATACCAAAAGAAACAGAACCAGATAAGGAAATGAAAAACGTTGAGTTGGGTCGGCTCTCGAGACTCGAGACATATTTGAGGGTGATATTTGATGTGATGGGAGATCAGGATCAGTATGCCCCATGGGAATCCTTTTTATATTGCCTATTAATCTCACAATGGCATATGGCAACGTCATATTTCTGGTGAGAAGAAGAAGTTAAAGTTATGCTAAATATGAAAAGAAGTATAAATATAAAGGGTTGACCATATATATTCCATTCACCATTTTGATCTGGTTTTCTGGGTTCTCACAGATGATGCCATGCCATTTGCCAGGCTAGGAAGACCAACAGGAGAGCTCTACTTCTACTGTCTCATCTGATATCCCGATCCGGTGGATGCCCTATAGGAATTATTATTACGAGCATTGAATTGAAGTGGAAGGTGTCCCTGTCGCATTAGCTCACACGTATGTATAGCTTTTTAAGGTTGAGTTGAGTGAACCTGAAAATTTGTAGCCAGAGAGCAACTAAAGAGCACTGTCAGGGTCAACTTTGCTCATTCATTCTTGTCATTTCCTATTCCCAATCCGGAGAGAGAGAGAAAGAGCAGAGCAGAAGAGCTGTGAGCTGTGAGTTGAGCTTCCAACTTTACTTGTCTTTTCGATTTTTATCCTTTAATGCATTTAGCAGCTTGTGAGCAGTGTCCGTGTTCTATATGCTTATATAGTTGATATACCTAGTTTGAATGCAGCAACAGAACCAGATTCAAGGGAAGTTTAGAGTTTAGAGGCTTAAGGGATTTGGAATGAGATGGTAGAGAGCTACATACTACATAGCATCATCATGGTATGCTGATCTCGAAGTATTTTGACTTTGGAATTATTCCAAAGCACAATGTCAAGATCAATTTGAGGCAGTGACATGCAGTGTAGCTGGTATGGTGGAAGAAGAAGGATAAGAAGAGCCACACAGATGAGATGAGATGATGATGCCTGTGGTGATGATTTGATATCATAAAATTGTGATCCTAATCTAAAGAATCCATTTTCAATGTCAAATTACCTGCTACTTGTAGCGCATAGCGGAGCCACCTGCTTGCTTTAAATTGCTATGATTATAACAGACAAGAAACTCTAATAAAAATATACATTTATGATTCAAACTCAAGCTCGAGCCTTCCATTTCTTTCATTGTTCAGCGTTTGGAGTTTTTAATTGAAAGTAAAAGGGAACAAAATGAAGAACGTATTAAATAGGGATAAAAGTGTTTTTAATTAAAATGAACTGGCAATTTTAGGGCAAATTTTCAAAACTCAAAAAAAGAAAAAAAAGTTACTTAATATTCAAATCAGGGATTCATCGCTATTTAAAAATGTCTTTAAAATGGGTTGGCAAGCTGAATAACTTTTTTTTATAGTGGGAAATTACGTAAACATCTTCAAAGTTTCAAAGCAGAAGAGGTAAAGGGGATGATGCGTGAAGGGAAGTAGATTTAAAATAAGAATAATAAGATGCTTCATCTCATTTACTACAGCAATTCCAGATCGTTACTTCTTTTTATTGGGACTTTAGAAATGATTTCAAATGAGCTCATAACACGCACTTTCTCATTAGCAAGGACTCCAACTCCATTTGAGTGTAACTAACAAGATATTATTAACCAGTTTAAAGTTTATTTTCAATTGCTTTTTTTTAACAATAAGAGAACAAAATAAGGTACATATTTAAGCTGCAGTTCACACTTTCCCTTCTGCTAAATGGCCCATTCAAAATTCTAAACAAGTCCCATTTTCCAACTGCATCCTTGCTTTTGCTTTATCGCATTTGCTTTTGTGTTCCTCCACCTCAACTTCAACTGCAAAATGCAATATTTGATGGTTATATCGTTCGTATGTAAATGTGCTTATTTAATTAATTGGGATCAACAAAAAAGTGTTGGAGCAACAAAGTCAACATATAAAAATCCATTAGGGTGCAAGCAAACTGATCAAGTTTTCAAATTCATTAGTCACCACTCACTCACTACCATTTTAATTTGGAATATTGGAGCGATGACGGGAACAGAGTGGCAATAATGATTACTCTGTTGATAATGTTGCAAGAGTGGAAAAATCTTTTTGTAATCAAATGCAATATAGATTGGTTTTTCTTTCTAATTTTAAATAGTTAGAGATAAAGTTTGAATAAAAAGTCTGCATTGGCTTGATGAGCAAATCTCCGAAGTGGATTATTTTCACGCCTCCACTTTGAATTCTGGGGAAGCGTAAGATTACATGGATTACAGATTAATCAGGAGCTGCTACATCGTTTGTAGAATAGCTAAAGTTGTAAGTTGGTTTAAGTGTCGTTTATTTTTTTAAATTATAAAAATTTTCAAAGATTATATAAAAGTGCCGACGAAAAGGTACTTTAGACTTTTCATTGCCGTGCCAGACACTGTGTTTTGCCAGAAAAGTTTTAATATCTGGGTGTCGGTCAAAATAACACAAGTGCCGACTTCGGATTGGTAGCAAGGTCGATCGTTATCCCTTACTATAACTATGCCAGGTGTAGTAATCATAAAATTGGTTTGTTTTTTGTTTTTGAATTTGAAAACCATGTTAATTTAAAAACAAACCTTTATATCGAAAAATACAATATTTTCCCTCACGATTCTTTATAAGATTGCACCAGAAAAAGCAAACTTCGATTTGTCCAAAATAATGTAACAGTTTTACGCCGTCACGAAATGAAAACATGATAGATTAAAGTTTGTTAGATGTAGGTCGCACTCCATCTTCTTACTTAAAGTTTCAAAACAGATGTAAATGGCAAAAATAAAGTTAAGAATGAAACTTTGAAATCTAATAAATAATTTAAATGATCCCAAACACCCGTAATTTTTTAAAGCACGTGTCGATTCAAACCCCTGCAAGCTAATCAGGAAGACAAACAACAAAGATTTATTAAAATATTTGCTCCAAGTCAACAAAACAAATACAAACTGAGCATGACAATGCGTTGCAACGTTTACACAACTACTCACTATAGATTTCGATACACCTCGGCATTAGACAGTTCCGCAGTACACAAAAGTTATTATTTATTATAAGCTTTTTTTAAGAAGGCGATAATTGGAACATGGTATGCACTATGCACATATATGACGATATGATGAGTCTTTTTGTTTAACAATGGTTACAAGGAAAAGACGCGTGATGCCGTCTCACTCTCAACTCTCACTCCTCCTCATTTTCTTCAAGTATCTATGATGAGCTGCTGGAAATGAATCTGGCTCCAGGGCGGCTTCATGCTGGACTAAAAAGAAGAAGAAAAGCATTCGAAAGCTATCATTCATCATCCATCGGAAAAAAGTAAAGTAAAAAAAGTACACTTTTCAACTCCCCATGTACGCACTTTTTGTTTCCGTCTCTTCAACTTCTCCATCTCCATTTTCGCTCTGAACGAACGAACGAAGTCACGACACTTGAATGATTTAAGGCTCTATTAATTATCCGCCTTTCATTTACATTAGCAATCAAGCCAATTACTGGTTTTCCAAAATGACGTTTTTACTAATGCTCATGTTATAATGCGATGCATATATGAAAGAGTTTGGAGCTCAGTCTTGAGCTTAATAGAAAAATGGAGATTTGAGCTGTTGATCAAAAAACCATACATAGAGTGCCAACAACTCCACGTCCACACCTGAATGATTTAGCTTTGCAATTGAATATGAAGTCCTATAATACCTTTCCATTTTTACCACTAACAAGTTGATTTCATGGCATAATTCAAGTCAAACGCATTGTCAATAGATATGACTAATGGAAAATCGTGCTCGCATGAGTGTAAAGTCTATAATACCTTTCCATTTTTACCACTAACAAGTTGATTTCATGGCATAATTCAAGTCAAACGCATTGTCAATAGATATGACTAATGGAAAATCGTGCTCGCATGACTGTATAGTAGTATAGTCCTGTGATATATTTAATTCTAGCTCTACGACAGCTTGAAACTTGGTTTTAATTTTGAGTTTTGGCTTTATATGTTATCTCCGCTCATTTGTCCACAAATCACTTTCATTTTCACTTTTCTCAGAGTGTTCCTTTTTTTAAAAACTTTTCCGCTGGCTTGGCTAAGCAGTCAGTAGGTTATCATTATCATCACCATCACAAATTTGTACCTGTCGCCTGTGTTAATTGCACCTACTTCATGAATCATATCAAGAAATGTCAAATAATCCTGATTTCAAATTCATTTGCTCTTTCTTTCTCTTGTTATAAAAAAGGAATGATCAATCGTGAATGGGAATGTTGCCCTAATAAAAGTTGAGTATGATACGATTGCCACNTCAATCGTGAATGGGAATGTTGCCCTAATAAAAGTTGAGTATGATACGATTGCCACCTGACCCAAACTCCTATTTAGAATATCCACGGGAGTGAGACTTGAGAGTAAAATTGAATACCAATACCAATACCAATCACAGCAGTAATGATGGAAGCACCTGAAGTCCTGAAGAAATGAAACGAAGGTCATTTTTTTCTTAGGCTTCTCCAGCCTTCTCGTTCTAGAGTACTGTAATTTCCCTGTCCCGATGCACTCTTCTCTTGTAATGCAAGAATTATATTGCATTTGAAAAATTGAAAAAATTGACATCATATCAATTGAAACGGCTCCAATCCCCACAGACCAAAGTGATACTTTTGTCTGGCTAGACAAACGTGCGTAAAATGCAGTTCTTCTCCTTTAATAAAAATGCATTTTATTGCATTATACCTGTTTTTCAAAATAGATATCTTCAGTCTCTTGGCCTTCTTTTCTTGATACTTCGCCGTCAAAAAAACTAGAGCTTGTTGAGGTTGAGATGTTACTGGAGTTTTCGTAAATGGAAATATTGAAGCGTCCTTGCCACTTGCCGTCGCGTACTCAATACGAATACTTATCAACCACCCACCACACCACTCTATCAGCTCAATATTCATGCCAAGTAACATGAATGTGAGTCTACTTCAGTTTCAATAAAATTTTCAAATTAAAGTGGATCAACTGATGGAAATGATTGAGTAGCATTATATCTTACATCCTTCAAGATACTTTTGTATTATATGTATTTTTTGCTTGTTGAGAAAAGTAGAACAAGAACAATGCAATAATGTTGAATGGTCAATTGGTCAGATAAGAATTTTATGAACGTGCTTGAAACAAGAGCAGCGTAATATCCAGTGGCAAAACTTGAAATTGTGGAGTAGGAGCACTAACTTGGAATTGAGAACCAGAATATTTTTAGTTTACGAGATGAGTAAATATATATAACGCAGGTGCTGTCTGTCATGCTTAAATGTGCTTCATTTTTATTGACCAGTTCAAGTTCAGTTTATTCATTTTTATTTTTAATGACACTAGAAACAATTCTGATAAGACTTTAAAAAAATGTAAGCAAAGTTTTAAATTTATTTTAAGAATCTGAATGATTTGTAGGATTGAGATAAAGTGGCAATAACTGCGCATGCAGTGCGCATACTTTCTCTAGAGTCGAGTCTTGAGCTAAATATTTTTTTTGTAGGAAAGAATAAAAATGTCGAGCATAACTAGGAACTTCCTCGTGGGTAATGTAAACTATCCCTGAACTGTAACGAAAAGGTTAATCCACTCATCTCCTCTGTTCATAAAGAGATGGTATGCTCTTTTTCACATTTTTTCTAATTTTTTTTCCTTCAAAAACAAGAACAATTTTAAGTGAATCTCTTGTGTAATACGGGAGATTTATAGGAAAAGTGGTCTGGTCTGGTCAAGGATGAGCTAAAGAATTACCAAATAAATTCCATTCTTTTAAAACAAACCAACTTGTTACTTCTTTTTGTTTGTAACTCAATTGAAAAAGTAAATACATAAAAGTACATAAAACACTCAACTTCTTAAGAATTTCTTATTGAACCACACGTTTATGTAGCTGATTAGTTGCTGTTTTTTTCTTCTTCTTTAAAAAAAATCAGCAGCCACAAAAACATCACAATGATGTTAAACAGTAGTGGAGTAAAAGAATTAGCTTGTAATATATATCCCATTTCTTTTATTCTTCTTGATTCAACATCCAGTTTTGAGTTTCAACAGGATTAATCATTCAAGATTGAAGTAGCCAAAAAGCCAGACCAACTCGCATAGCCCATTATAATTCTTCTTTTGTTTCAGCAAAGGTTATAAGGGAGCTTTAAGTAATTAGTACAAATTGTCATCAACTATCCCATATAAGAAACCTATATACACCTGTGTACTTCTCATTTCCACTCCAAAACCAGATGAATTGGTCAAAGAATAATGGATAGGATTGCGTGATATGTTACACTATCCAAAGCTCTACTCCAGCCGGTTCCTATTGTCCTCCTCAAAAAAGTCACAAAAAAGACATTGTCTCCCTTTCGCCTTTTCTTATCTCTTTCTTTCTTGAAAAAAAAAACACTTCAACTCATTTTTTCACTTCTCGTCTCTATATCATGATGATGCAGTTTAGATAAAAGATGGGAAATCTGTGTTTTGTTTTTGTCTCGACAAAACTAAAGACTATAGCATTTCTTTCTTGAAAAAAAACTTCAACTCATTTTTTCACTTCTCGTCTCTATATCATGATGATGCAGTTTAGATAAAAGATGGGAAATCTGTGTTTTGTTTTTGTCTCGACAAAACTAAAGACTACTGCCGTCGTGTATTAATTTTCGGTAGCGAAAGTCAATTGAGTTTTATTTCTTCAGCTTATACCTACAACCTAAGCTACTTGGTTTGGTACACAAGAAAATTGTGTGACGTTATGTGATTTAGTTGCTCAATCATCAAGAACATTGGGTCTGATTCGTATCAATCTTCTTGTGTGCAATAATGCTTTGGAAGAGTTGCTCCTGCTCAATAAATTTTCACTTTCTTTCCTCCTTCTCTCTCTCTTCTGTCTATCAATATCAGAGGGAATGCAATACAATGTTAACCTGTTGTATTATCAGAGAAGGGTTGTTGTATTATACAATCAGTGCTTGTAAAACACTGATAAATTACATCAGTTCAACTTTATCCTTTACAAATAGTACGTTGGCTGACTTGGGAAAAAGAGTTACTCCTTTTTGTCTCCTCAATTCTCACTTTTGTGATGATATCACATTCCATTTGGAAATGGCATTTTAGAGCTGGTCCTGATGATTATTGTACTTTTATATAAATGTGAGTTGAATCTAGTAGCCAAGAAAAAAGTGGGTATGCTACACAAGTGAGATCAATAAATCTTTTTAGGAAAAGATAACTTCTCTCTCAATGAATAGGACACACATTTAAAATGAGCAACGGCCCTCGGCCCTTTGATACCAGAAGAAATAGACGTAGGTATATATTTTATATATTTATTGTGTATTTCACTATATTTTATACAAGTATGTCAAATGTCTGCACTTTTTGTAAAGTACAAGGCTTGTGGTTTGGATTTTGAAAGAGGTGACATCCTTTATCTCGGTGATTTATACCCATTTCTCTTTTGCGTAACAATCATCATCATCATCATCATCAACACCAGCAGTACCAAGTGGCCAAGTACCAAAACCAAAGCGTCTCAATGCAAATCACAGTATAAAAACTGAATCTCAATTGTAATTTAATATGATGAAGGATATTTCTCCCCAAATTAATAATTATTTACTGCTCTCTCCCTCTCCATCTCCTCTAACTTGAGGTTTAGCTTCTACAATTCCGTTCTTTTTTTACTGGAGAGGAGAAAATAGAGGGTGAATTAATGCATAGTTTACCAAGTGGCCAAGTACCAAAGCGTCTCAATGCAAATCACAGTATAAAAACTGAATCTCAATTGTAATTTAATATGATGAAGGATATTTCTCCCCAAATTAATAATTATTTACTGCTCTCTCCTTCTCCTGTAACTTCTAAATCCCGTTCTTTTTTTACTGGAGAGGAGAAAATAGAGGGTGAATTAATGCATGCTTTACATCATTCCAAATTGCTACCTATTAATTGCCATCCTGTCGACGTCGACGTTGAGGTCACCCTTTTTTCTTGAGTGAATGTTACAGGAAAACCTGTAAATGCAGAATTGGGAATGAAATGACAAAAGAACTTAAATTTATGTGCGTTTACGAGAGTCACTGACTTTAGAAGAAGAAGAAAGGTAGTTTCCATGTCCGATAAAAAAGTTGACACGTTGAAAAGGCAGACACGTTGGCAATGTATCATTGAAATTAGACGCTAAAACTATTCTTCTTTATTGCATACATACATATATATACATATTATACAAGCATATTTTCCCCTAATCTGGATGACATTGACAATTGAGGGTGCATGATAAGAGTGCAATAACACCGGGGTAATCTGACCATTAAAAATGTGCGTAAGAGGAGGGTGCAGAAGAAGTCTCATTCTGCTCAAGATTTTCTTCTCCTTTTTGATGAATAATGCGGCAATAATAATATAATATAATGGGCCAGGCAGGGTTGAATTTGAATTTGATGTTGAGAATCTCCAGAGACACCAAAGTGTCACCTTGTAAATTACATTCTTTCAGTGACATTCACACACACACGCATTTTACTTGGCTTACTAAGCATTTTCAAGAAGGTTGTTATAGTGTATTTTGAAAGAAGAATTAGCCACCTAATTGCCATCATCCTCAGCAGGTTCAGCACCAAAGCAATTTACATTCACATTGAAATTTGAATGTGTCTACGCAATGTCATTTTGAAGCAAGGCAAGTTTTAAAGCCATTTGTACACGCTGTCGACGACATGCAAGCACATCGTGTTCTCTGTAAGTTCTGTATAAGAAGAGTTCTTGTTCTTGTAGCCAAACGAAAAACCACAAGTGTAATAAAATGTATTACTACAAGACATCTCGGAGCTTCTGAAATTCTTAAAGTTTGTCCACCAAACCGGAGGTATGTAAAGATTGTGTAATTTTTCGATAAAAAATGGCCAAAGTTGTGTGTGTGTGAGTGTGTGTGTGGGTTCCCACGAAGAACTGGGAATAAGAAGAGGAACTTTGTTAGGTCCCAAAGGGAATTGGTGGCGGTGGTATGGTGTGGTAATACCTTCTTTACCTTAATGCCTCCTTTCCACGACATGCGTTTCAGGCTTTCAGGTGCAATGCAATAAGAAAAGGAAGATATGTAGGAAAAGAGGAAAGGACAGAGAAAATGTAGTATAAAGTAAGGTAATTAATCATAAAAATATGAATTTTTAGAGCATGCAGTCATGTGCACACTTCAAATTAATGGGTAGGAAGGGCCACCCGTCATCTCTGCTAAAATGGATGGGCTAAAATGCAACAGAAGATATAAAACTTGAATTTTAGACATGTATCCTGACACATACAATCCAGTAGATATTTCCTGCTATGTCTAATACGATATCAAATTATTTTTAACGTATGAATTATTAAAAATGGCGTTTTAATATTTCTACTTATCGGATTTGCAGTTACATTTTGTTTTTGATTTTTTAATCACTGGAAGTGGAGAGAATAGAAAGGTATAGTCCTCAAAAATCTACTTTACTTTATAATTCCGAGTATTTACAGCCAATATTTTAAATCTCATTGAAAACCCAAACATGCTACACCACAATGAATGATGGTAATTGCACGATAAGAACCTAAGTTGTGCCTCTAAGTAGGAGAGTAAGAAAAAGAAAAAAAACCCTAATAAATTTCTGTCCTGAGTGGTCTCCACCACGAAACTAGAGAAAAAACAAGGTTACTTCAGGAAACAAACGAGGATGATAATGTGCATACATTAATAATAGCCGCTTACTTTATTCACATAATTTGTAACATGGAATTTTCATACATGTGTAGATGTACTACCTTTCGCTTTTCTCTAAACTTTTAACATGAACTTGAGATTTTTATTTTGGGAAAGAAGAAGAAGAAGATAAGGCAAAGAATAGGAACAAAAGGGTATCATCATGATGATCATCATCATCCTTTTGAAATGAATGCATTGCTGTCCGACTCCTAGCAGAAATACAAAGTGCGACTCAAAAGACTCAAGTTTCAAGACTCAAGCTTAAACAATTCATTCACTTTATAGAAAAATACCCCCAACCTCTTTCTCTCTTATACAAAATCTACAAGCTCCAGATTCAGGAGAGAGGATGGACTTTGGGAAGAAATGGGGGAGTAGAAAAGGAGTAATAATAATGGCACGTTATATTGTAGATAAATGGTGCACCATTACATTTAACAATGAATGGATACATCTTTTCTATCTTTCTTCCACTGCTACTCTTTTTAATGTTGTGAATTGTGAATGTACTTACACAAACAGAGTAGTCACTAGTCACTAGCTTTCTTTTTTTTGGGGAAGAAAGGAAGATAGGGAAAAGAAAAAGTGGATGTGAGAAACAGAGAAAGGAAGGAAAAAGTTTCACTTTTTCTATGGAACTAAAGAAAGAGAGAGAGAGAGAAAGATTGAGTAAGTAGGGAAGCAAGCAAGCCGACATAAAAGCAAATAGACTAATTTTCAAGTCTTTTATATTCATACAATTTTCTTGTGAATCGGACATGTGTTGGTAATTAAACTTTCCGCATATATATTTTTTCTCTCTACTACAACATTCATGCCTCCCAACGTACTCCTGACAGGAATGTACATACCAGAATAGACGTGCTTATGGAATCTACCGTGAATGCAAAATTCTTATATAAAAGGTTATTTTACAGAATGGAATTAAAACGACCCAAGATATTTTTGTTGCCCTTCTGCCTCCTTGCCTTGCCTGTCTGTAAGAAGAAAGATTAAGCATTATATTTCCAACTGAGTTTTGTGAATTGTGAATATATTTTCCTTCTCTTATTTCTCTTCCATTCCATGATATACCCAAATACCCACTGGTGGTTTAGTGGGGTGGTTGTGAGTCGCTGGTCGTGACAAAATGTAGATTTCACATCCGCCAGGGAAGAATTAAGGTATCACATCACATCACATTCAGACAAGGAACTAACTCTCAAAGAAAAAGAAATGAAAACAGAAATTCAGTGGGAGTATATATTTTTGTTACAAGGGGGTTTTCTTTGGTTGTTTGGTAGTAGAGGATGATTTTAATGTGAAGACCTCTTGTCTCCCTTGTCCTTTTCACTTGATCATCATCATCATCATCATCGTGATTTGGTTGTGTGGATCTTGTCCCCACTTCTCATTCAACATTCAAACTATTTTCCCTTTTATCTTCATCTCTCCCTTTGTTTTTTCTTGAGCTCTTTTCACCACCCGTGAAAATGAAAAAGAATATATATTCACCCCCTGAGCAGCCTTTTGTATACTTTCTATTTTAATGCATAAACACTATTAGTTGGGGCATGGGGAAAGAAAGAAAAAAGTGTCCAATTCATAACAGAAAACTTTAATCACTTCCCATTCTCATTCTATTTTCTACTTCTTTTTTTCATCATGTTGTCCTTGTCCTGGTCCTTCGCTTGCTCTTGTCTCACACATACTTACAACTTACAATGAGGAGGACAATACAATATGCAAGATAGGGGGATATAGATAGGGTTAACAGCAATGATGATAATGGTGATGATGTGCCATTTGAAAATTTTAAATTGGCTACGTCTCTTCATATATATTCATTGCAAAAGTACGCTTATCCATTTCATTTGAGTGAAAAATACTTATTTGAAAAATGGTCCACTTGTCGGCAATTAACAGATCACAATTTGAATACTAATGAGTTGCTGAGTTGTGAAATTGAACTGGTTGGGCTCGTAAAATAAGAAAAATGTGTTTTCAGGGAGTAATGGAGAGTGACATTGGGGGGGGGAGAGGTGGAGGAAAGAGAAAGCGTGTCATCAAAAAATAGATTGTGACAAACTATGAGCAACTTCCATTCCGAATAGGTTTTGTTTCTTAAAATTATATAAATATATACAGCAGATTTCTTCGTAAGCTTCTTCTGTTGATTTAGGTAATATAAGTTTGTAGATGAAGAAACTTAACAAAAATATAATTGAATATAAGAACGTAATGGCTCCTATATGATTTAAATATTGAATAGCTCATAAATCCGTTTGTTGTGACGTCCGTGTGAATAGCCATGTTAGGAAGGTGTTTATTGGCTCATTGTCCTTGATTAAAAGGTATGCATTATAATAAATGCACCTTTTCCCCTAGTAAAATAGATGCATTTCATTGCATTCCCATATCATATCATATCACATCTCCTTCTCTCTCTCTCCTTCTCTTTCCAACCACGCCGTCATTTAGTCACTATTGTCACAACTCACAACTCAAAGGAATTTTCACATGACGAGCCTTGAATGCTTGAAAGCTGATGCTGATCCAATCCATACAGAACATGAGCTTTTAAGTGGCACTAACATTTTCTCTTCTTCTTTTGTCGGTCTCCCATCCGCATCTTGATCCTTTATGCCGAAAAAAGTACACAATCCATCTTCATTACCTTTTGTCACAGTTCACCAAGCAGTAATTCATCTTCAACTGACTTCTCCAACTTCAATAAAAAAAGAAGGAATATTCAACATTCAACCTGTTACTCATTCCAATTTCAACTCATCCTCACCTGCCATTCAATATAACTAAGAGCTAACAACCAAAACTTAAGGTAGGAGGAAGAAGAGAAAGAAGAAGAAGTGCAACAAAAAATGTGTTACATCATATCACCTGTAGCTTAATATATATCGGAAGAGTACAGCGACCGGATCGGCCACTCAACTACCAACTATCGAACTATCCCATAAAGTTCTTCTCATAATTCCCATCTCAGAATTTAACTATTTCTTACCACCACGCATTAATAATGTCTATTTATAAAGTGTGGTATGACGAATCAAACATTTTTTTTATGAAAACCTACCTCCACAATAGCAAACCCTTTTGAATTTTGATATATAGTAAAACCACCAAATCATCATTGATGGTGACGATGACTTTAATGATGTGATGATGAGATGAGTCAAACATTTTCAACCGTGAAATATTCAAAACATCATAAATTTCAGGTTTAGAACCTTGTTTTCTTAGAGACTCTGGAAGAAGGAGAGATGAGGCTATGATTTTTATTTAAATTCACACATTCAACATTGCCACTTTTAGTAATCACTATCAACGGTATGATGCACTCATGCATACAATATTTTACATGAGGAGAACAAGATGAAAGCTAAAAAGCCATATACAAATTCGATCTTTATTTTCTTTCCTTCCTTTCATCTTGTTTCTGCCGGATTTAATGTCGTAATAATCATGTCGGAATCCTCCCACAAATGTGGAATAAATCAGGGGAAAGATCATACAAAAAAAATTCTCTCTTGGAGCAAAGCATAATCTCATTTTCTGTAACGTACCAAACCACACCACTCAAACCAACAACCTCCCTTTTTAAAAACTAAGTTCCAGGTCATGGCGAAAAAAAGTAAAAGAGGTTGGGATTTGGAATTGAGTTATACATTTAAAGTAAAAAATATACATGGGGAATAACATCATTAAAAATATGAGTGTCGGTGACATGCATACTGATCAAAAAAAAAGTTTCAACTCAAAGTAGGTAGTAGGTAGATAGATATAATACAAGTTTTTTTCTTCTTGCTCTCAACAGTCTCAACTCACAGCTCACAACCCGAATTGCGTACACTCCGTAAAAAAGAAGTGGGTTATGCATGCTAATTCCGTGTAAAGAGCTGAAATGTGTGTGTGTGCAAATGTTGAATGTCTTACGTGCAAAAACTTTTTATTTTGGAGAAGTAAGCGTAAAGTGTATAAAGCGGAGCACACACACAGAGAAAGAGAGAGACTATATAACAGCTTTGGTGGTGGTATGGTGGTGGCGGTGACTGCGTAACTTATTTATGACAAGTTGTTTCTTTTGATTTAAAATGTACAACAAAGTTGTAAAACCAATGTAATTTCTTTTTCGGGGGAAGCCCAAGCCCACATATGACTAAAAAAGCTGGTATTAAAATGAGCCTGTTCTATAGAGCATTATTATGAGAGAGAAACATTGAGCTGATAAAAGAGGACATTTTTTTAAATTTCAAGTGTTTATTTTTGCCTTTCTGACATTTCACTTGAGGATTACACATCGTGTTTAGTTAGTAATCTGTGTGGCTTGGCTTGCGGCAAGTTTCGTTTATATGTTTTTTTTGCAAAATGGTAGGCATCATCATTATCATTACCAACTGCCAGACTCTACTAACATGAGCGAAAAATTTGGTTGGTATTGGTGTTGGTTTACTTAGTTTGGTCGGCTCGGTGCGGTGGTGGTTGAGGGAAAAAAATGCTTTGATTATGATATAATGATGAAAGATTTTCAGCTATATAGCAGAACCGATGATGATATTGTGGGAGAGAAGAAACCAAAAAGAATTATGAAGTTGTTAATAAATGCTCTATACATTTCACTATATATCTTTCCGGCTGTCTATACACTTGTAACTTGCAAGATTGCACTCTTATAGGCATATACTGTGGATATATGCAGATTTATATGAGTATAATAGGAACATTATAGCATTTGTAGAGATCTATATCTATGCACAAAGTTCATCATGGCCAAGGGCAATGCAAAACGGACGTTTTTTCAGTTGATCACGATGATGATACTCGAAATCAGTCAGATTTTTGCAATATTTGAACAGTCTCTTGACGTTACTTCACCCGTTGGCAACTCCTGTTGTATTTGGTGCAATTCAATTTGCTCAATGTTGAAGTTTGGTGACGCTTGTTATTTTTCAAATAACATTACAAAATATAACAAATAGCAGATTTGATCTTTTTGATTTGAAAAGAATGCTTCTAAACTTCACAAATATTGGTGGAATTACAAGTGAAGCTACTCAGATCTTAAGATGTCAATAATCGGTCTATATTTTGGGAAAAGACTACTGATTCTTCTAATTCTACTCAGTTTATTCTCTGATCTTGTGCAATTTACTTTGTCAATACCACAAAATTCTGGGACTGTCTCTGAGGTTTGACGTCAATATTTAAAATTCGTAGTTATTATATAAATTTAGTGATAGAAGGTAATAATTTGGCGGTATGACTAAGGCTCTGTGTTAGGATTGTGGCATAAATCCTGATTCTCTATTTTTCCAGCCATCATGTCCTCTCGAAGGAAAGTCCAACATCACGTTCCGCAATCTCTGCGAAATGTACATAACATGCGAGGACGGTCGTCTCCGTCTTGAAACTTGTCCTGATAGCCTCTACTACAACCAAAGGAAGCAAATATGTGACTTGCGGATTCACGTCCAGGACTGTGAGCCACTGGACAAGCACGCTCCAACAACAGCTCGCCCAAGTCGGAAGCTAATTGCGAGAATCAAACAAAATTTCGAGTGTGACCCTTTAGACATTGTCGTGAAACGGAAGGGGAAGCGGAGATGCAGAGTCCAGATCATTTGCGCTAACGGAGTGTCCTTTGTTTTGCGGAGGTGCATGCAAACAATCAGCTTCAGGGTTTGATATGAGAAGGCGTGAGGAATTTTCAACTATAAGAAAAAATCTCTGAGCCTAGCCAGCACGTTTCACCTTTTACTAGAACAAGTATTCTTCTTGTCTTCGGGTTTATTAAGCTAAAAACCAGACCCATTTTGTTGTTTACTTGTTTCAAAAACTTGCTACAATTTTAAGGATTGAACACACAAACACGAGTTACCAAAATGATCATTACTTTTACTGGGATGGACTAATCGGGTTTATTAGGCTAAAAACCAGACCCATTTTGTTGTTTACTTGTTTCAAAAACTTGCTACAATTTTAAGGATTGAACACACAAACACGAGTTACCAAAATGATCATTACTTTTACTGGGATGGACTATGGACTAACTTTACTTGCTTTATGTGTGTGCCAGGTGGACGGGGTCAACTTTAATGGGCATATTTAATTCCACACGCGAAACTGTTTTTCAATTTCTCATTTTGCTGTACTAAACTAATATCTTTTTTTTGCTTCTTCAACTTAACGGAATCAGTTGCTGCCAGCATTAAGCATTTTCTTGGGGGTTTCTTTCTTGTCAAAATCAACGTGTTAAGATGTTCTATTACACTTTGTATTATTTACACGGGCATTTGGAATAAAGGGTGCTATATAGCTGTAGTATATGTAACATGTATCTTCAAATTATCTTGATAACAGTGTACTTGAGTCACTGCTGCCAGGTGAGCAGGCCAATTCAACTTGTTTTTAGGCTTGTGTACATATTGTGGATGCTGTTCTAAATCATATCATGTAACACAAATAAAAATTATATTTTACTGCTGGAAATGATCTTAAGGATTCATGAATTTTATTTTACACCTTACACACCGAAGCTTTTGGCTAACCTTCATATGGGTTATATTTTAAAAACGAACGGAAAAACTTTGTCATCCTTTAACTTATACATAACATGTAAGCATCTAAAGGTATACTGTTTGCAACAGCATTCTTTCTACATTGACGTGAAAATAAAAACACTGCCAATTTACAATCATTTCGGACATCGTCCACAAAGAAGATATCAAGAGTTTGCATACAAACAAAAGCAGAGATTACGCAGTGTAGTCTAGAGTCCAGGGTCATATTTAGGCTTTGCGATGGATAATTTTTCACTTTAATCTTCAAGAAAATGACTACTGATGGAACGACTCGTTGTGAATCACAATTTCATGTGGTTTCTCATTCTAATCTGGATTTGAATATTTTTTTACACTTTCAACTCTTTCACACAGGAAACTCCGCATCTAAATAAAATATACATGAACTTTACACTTTCTTGTTGAGCTTTGTGAATAAAAAATTAAAGGGGAAAAGTGAAAAAATGTGGATACGTGTTTGGTGGTGAAATATTGTTAGCTTTTTT
>JAANSM010001805.1:0-16978 GCA_036850725.1 Orchesella villosa
ACTTTCTTTGAGCCCGATCAATCCAAATGCATGTCAGCCTTTGACAAAGACGTGGTTGAATTTATTGTCTACGGCATGCACCCCTTAAGCATTGTTGAGGAACCGCATTTTCGAAAGCTCTTTAAAGGTATTGATTGTAGAAAATAAATATTAAGATTACCCAGCTCTTGAAGAAACGATAATTAGATTAAGGTAATTTCATCTGAAAGTTTATGTTCAAATTTAGACAGAAAGCTTCATTCTCGGGACACTTATCGAAGGCGCGTTGAAATTTTGTTTCACGATATTAAGCAGGGCATGATCAAACGGCTGGAAAACGTTCCTCACGTTTGTTTGACCTGTGATATGTGGACCTGCAGTGGAATGACTCGTAGCTTTATGGGCATAACCGCTCACTGGGTATAAAATGATAAAATAAATCTATACTTATTTTGAATTTAAACTCGTTGATAAAAATATGCCACTGCTGACTGATTTGATCGTTTTGTTTTGCAGATTGAATCAGCAAAGGTTGGAGTACAAAGGAAATCTGCAGCACTGGCTTGTAGGCGTTTTCCTGGCTCACACACGTACGATAGAATTGCTGAATTCATCAATACAATAATGCAAGAGTATCAACTGAAAACTAGTCAAATTGTGAAAGTTGTGACTGACAACGCATCAAACTTCGCCAAAGCGTTTTCGGAATATGGGGTTCGAAATGAAGATTTTTCAGAAGCAGATTTTGAGGACCTAGGTAGTACATTGGATACAGAGGATGAAGAAAAGGTGTTAGCATTACCTCCCCACGCAAGGTGTGCTAGTCATACGCTGAGCTTAATTTGCACAACGGATATTTCAAAATTGAAGGGTGCGCGAATTCAACACGCTGCGTTAGCTAAGTGCTACGGATTATGGAACAAAACATCCCGATCATCGAATGTATTTTGTGAAGTCAAAAAAATTACCAAGACGAGCCTAAAAACTCCTGTTAAGACCCGCTGGAACAGTTTGTATGACAGTATTTTAAATTTACTTTCACATCGAGACTCGCTGGATCTTGTTTTTACTGCTGCGGGTACCCCAAAGCTGTCCGAATCTGAAATTAAGTTTCTTGAATCCTACTGTACTTGTCTGAAGCCAATTGCCGAAGCATTAGATCGCCTACAAGGAGAACATAACACCTACTACGGAGAATTAATTCCCACATTATATGCAACTAAATCGAAACTGGAAAAATTGATCGAAACTCCTCCGGAACATTCTAACAAGCTACCAGATGCAATTGTAGGCAGTTTAAAAAAGCGATTTCAAAAATTCTTTGAACTTCAACCAGAAGTTGAAGATGCAATAGTTGCTGCCGTTTCGCACCCATTTTTCAAGCTACGATGGGTTCCAAGGGAAAAACTGGAGTATGTGAAGGAATGTTTTCTTAAAACTGCTCTGGCGGAAAGAGGTTCGGACGATATTACAGTTCTGACTGATATAAAACGTGGTTCGGAATCAATGTCAGAAGATTTTTTTGGATTTGCTGTCTCTGAACCGACTGTTATTGAAACCGAAAGTTCTGAAACTGCTTCGAAGCAAGAATGTTTGAATTATCTTCTAAATCCTAAAACAGACCTAGGGATGCTTGAAGAGTACCCGTCCATCAAACGCGTATTCATGAAATACAACACAAGCTTGCCTTCGTCAGCTCCAGTTGAACGCTTATTTTCGTATTCAAACATGGTCCTCTGTCCAACACGCCGAAGACTTACCGATGACATGTTTGAAGTTCTTACTTTGTTAAAGGTTAACGGTTTCTGAGTTTGTCTAGTGTTTAGTTTGCCTCCTTTTGTATTTAGTGTTGTATTTAAATGAAATATTTGCATTTTGTATTTAAATATTTGAAAAGTATTTAAATAAAGTATTTGTATCTTGTATTTAAATATTTAANTTGTATTTAAATGAAATATTTGCATTTTGTATTTAAATATTTGAAAAGTATTTAAATAAAGTATTTGTATCTTGTATTTAAATATTTAAGGCGAAATAATGTATTTGATTATTTGTATTTAAATACTTTGTTGGCGAAATGTATTTAAATACATTATTTATTTGGCGAGTTTGGAGTATTTAGTATTTATATTTAGTATTTGGAAACTTGAGTATTTGCGCAACCCTGAGTAAGTCAGGGATACCTCACTACTTCAACCGTTTCCCGAATTCACATGCCGACAGTCCAACAAAATTGTTGTTCTTATTTGAGTTTTCTAAGAGTAGCAATTCATACCAAGTCATTGAAACATCAGTAATAACTTGTGATAATAACCAAAAAGCTGATTTCGTTCCGCATGTTTGCAAAGTTGACCTTAACCCTCTTTCATATTTTGCATATTTTGCTTGCTTGCAAATTATGGCTACGCATTACATGCTGTCGGAATGTCAAATTATATATAGAAGTGAAGCAATGAGTCGAAATTTGTTGCGTAAAGTTCGCATAGAACATTGTTCCAGTGGAATAATTGCACAGCTTGGCAATATAAACGACAATATAATCTTCAGATATTTATCTTCGTAATTGGAATGCGAAGGAGCTAGATATCGAGCCAGTATTGCTAAACATTATGTTTCCTAATCACACACTTAGTAAAACAACCAACATCGCTCAAATGCTGAAAATGCCTTTATTTATGGTAGCAAAAGGCATCAATCCTACATTGTTAACAAGTCCTTACGACACTGTTCACTTTGTTACCTGTGTACCAATCTTAACACCAACTCTTTTGTCACTTGCTGGTTTTGTAAGTGCGTTTGACTTAAATACATGGCTTATAATATTCATCTCTTTTACCATAAGTTCGGTAGTATTATACAAAAGCGGGTCTGTAGCACGTACAATGTTGTTTTATTGTGTAATTATCAGCCAGTCAACATCAGCTATAAATAAGGTTAGGTGGCTAACTGGAGCGTGGGTACTTGCAGGACTATTCTTGACTATTAATTACCAGGGAAACAATATCGACAGTTTAACATCTCCCCTTGATCCCAAAAAGATAGATAGCTTTGAGGAACTTTTTAACCACAGCCTTAAATTATTTTCTTTGCCGCTTAACTATGAAATTGCGGCTTCGATTTTGAAGGACAAGGAATTCCAAAAATATGTTGAAATGTATGGTGACGGGTTAATGTGGGAGGCGGACCAAACTTCCCTAGCAATGTTGTACTTGCGCAAACATACTAATTTAACATTACATGAGGCAACTAATGCAATTAAAAGGTTTCAGAAAAATCCAGTTAATATGCGAGAATGTGTAAACATGCTCCAAATCACGTATTATATTGAGAAGGTGTCGAAGTGTCAAAATGTTGCTTTTGTCGATACACTAAGATATGTTGAACGTGTGAGACTAGGGCTTAAAATGTTACGAATACATGATAATAGAATAGCAACTAGCATTTTGCCATGGGGTCAATTTTATCAGTCTTGGAAATTTAATAACTTAAATTGGCCAGTAGAAGTTGTGAGTGCTCGAGCCTCAGCCGTTATTCAATCTGGATTGCCTCAACTGTGGGATGCCTGGAAGCAACGTGTAGAAACCTGGAGTGAGATGCTATCATCTGCAAAAATATCAGCAGAATTAGTCAAATCTTTGTCAATCGAGGGAAACGTAGTGGTTGTATTTTATGTCCATTTAGTTTTTCTGGCAACTTCCGTTTTGGTATTTCTGTTTGAATGCAAAACGAAACTCTTCATGCATCTTATATCAATTCTGTCAATATTGGTAACAGCTGCAAATTTTTGTGCCATGAAGTTGCTGGCGTGTATAACACACATTCGAAAGAGATTGGTCTTGGGTTACCGCGATTTCACGCGGACTTCAATACGCATTGTGAGAATTAAAACTAGGGACATTAATTGAGGAATGCGTTGAGTGTACCAGATTGTAGCAAAGTAATTGCTTCAATTAAATATGGAGTAAATGTATTGAGTTTTACATGCATACATCGATGTTACACAAACACAAATAAAGATTCTCTGCAACCAGGTTTTTACAAATCATTTAGGTTTTTAGAATGATAATTCATTTAATGTTTATCTATTATTATTGTTCGATAAAGGTAAGACAGAAAATATGCACTGTAGATGTTTTAGAAATAAAGTAATTTATGTAAACTGTGAAATGAGTCCTTTAAAAATCCTTGTTGATGCGCTATTTGTAAAATAATTTGAGTTGCTATTATATTTTTTAAGCAATGATATTTTATCTTTAATTTTTTTATCCATGCAAATTATACTTTGCCGGAAATAATTTACAAACATTTATCAATGTAAATAGCGCCATGCATAGACATTGGAAATATGAAGATGTGGGGATTTATAAGTCATAAGTTTAATACCAAATGAATAGGTCGTGACAAATGTCAGGCAATTAACGAAAACCCATTTCATAACCTAAAGTAAATTATGATGGAGTCGTTAGTCGGTTAGTCCAAAATTTAGTTACTTATTCCAATAAACTTGCTCTGAAGATTATGACTGTTACCACTTTTATCAACACAAGTTCTTATATGGCAATGTCAATGCCATTTCTGTCAATAAATATATTTTTCTAGTGACTGATGAAACTTATTGGTATTGGGATACCTTTGGAGACATGTAGGTACCAGGAACCTTCAGCTCATAAATTGGAATTTGCAAATTTTTTGCTCTAAATGGAATTTCTGCAAAACAATTTGTTACTAATGACCACATTGAAAGTTAAAAATGTTTCGACAATTTGGAAATCGTAAATGTGGATATTTACCAACGTAATACATTCACTCTACATTCAGCTCGTCAAATCTAGTTTTTTCCTGCGTAGCAATCCTTCAAAAATACGGATAAATAATACACACATTTTAAATCTAGTATTTGGAAATCCAAATAGCTATTGGAAAGAAGAGACGCGATTTTGCGGAGCAAAATCGCTAACTGTCATATCTACGCCGATAGGCGTTGATTCATTTTGGATTCCAAAGACAGTCAGTCTACGACTGACTATGTAATTAGTCACTGTTCTGAAAACTTAAAAATATATCACAGCCCAAACGGCTGTTCCAAATGACTTAAAAAAATATCACAGCCCAAACGGCTGTTCCAAATGACTTCAAACAAACGTCAATATTTGCATCTATACACCGTACACCATAACTTATATCAAGAATCATGAAATACGTAGCAGTTTGCGCTACATATGCTTAAACATCGTATTTTTTAAATTCGAACAACCCTATCGGGCATGTCACACGAGAATGAAATAAAATTTAAAATTTCGTCGGAAATGAAAAATGAAGTTATTTATTGTTAACCGTATATCTGGCTATGCATGTTAAAAATTTCAAGCAAATTGGCCGACCCCATCCCGAGATCGACGTCACCATAAAATTGGAATTTCATAAAATAGTACCAAATTATTAGAACCATTTTTGCCTCTTCCTCATCATACAAGGAGTTTCCGATCTACAAAAAACAGATTTTGATTAAACAAGAGTTAACAACTAAATTAAAAAAGCAATTATTGCTTTCAATTCTCGTAGGTATTTATTGATACAATTTTCATATAAGAATGAAAGGAACAATACTAAAACGTATTATATAATGAAACACAAAATTATTTTTTATTTACTATAATGTTTAATTGGTTTTAAATGAAGAAAGTGATGTCAATAGTTGGAATAATTATAGGAAATGGTGGCTGCGCTTGCGGAAGTCATTGCTGGCAAAATCTTTACAATATTTGTTATTCGGCTTCATACAAGTCGTTAGTAAATCAACTAATTGATTGATAAAATAAATGAACCTGTTAATTGAAACCAAACTTTTTTGCAAACCAGTCTGGTATGTTGAAAATATAATGTTAAGGCTCTAGAAATATATTTTGCTTTTAAAAGGCCAAGGATGCTCAAGTTTTACTAATTATTATTTACAAAATTTCAGTATGTGCTTTAAAAGTCATTATAGGTTATAAACTGGAGAATTAGCTTTGGTATTGAATGTGTAAAAATAATTAAAGTTGGGCTCCATAATAGGGCATAATCAACATGTAAATATTATTTGCAAATTAACGCATATAATCGTTAATGAATTGTGTGGTTACGATATGATTTCTTTGAACGATGCAGCGAATAATTTGTGCTCAATGCGAGGAGTGACTAATGCAATTATACGAACCGGAGAGTAATATATTCACAGAAGTTTTGAAATTGGAAAACACACGAGTAATTACAGCAAGGATTTAAGCTAAAATTAGGTTGGGTACGAATTAAAATCCGTCAATCGTTCCAATAATATTAATTTATTATCACTATTTTTTATTCGTTTGTAAAATTTGGAATCCAAGTTCTTACGCTTCTTACACAATCTATTACAGAAAATAAAACGTTCACTGACTTACTAATCCTACCTACAAAATAATTGTCTCATTAAAAAAATTAAAGCGATGCAAATAAAGATCAACTTTGAACTTATTTTATAACGACAACAATAAGTTTTAGTTCGTAAACTTAATTGGAAATACGACAATTTTTTTCAAAATTTATACTCTACAGGTGCTCAGTGTCTTTTTTACATTTTGACTGCAGGGGAGGCATGCGGATGCGCATGTAGTGTGTAAAATAAAATGCCAACGTTCATATTCAATAATACATATTTGTAGTATAAATACATGTGACAGTTTCGCCATATATAAGTATGTACAAATATGTAGGACTGTTAACATTGTCCTTATGAATTGATCGGTGCTTATTATAAATTGGAGAGATAAGATTCCAACAATAACTTTTCGTCTCCAATACGTGAACAAAAAGGGTTCTTGGCGAATGGGAATAGGTAGGAAATATCATTTTGCATTGTCAATGTACTATTGTCAAAGCAAAAATTTTGAGTAGTCAGCGATTTATGGTCCCGCACTTGGAAATACATAATCACGGACGGAAATAGCTTCATCTAAGTTGTTGTACATCGATGGACGTAACATGCAAACTATTGAGATGAATGACTGTGGTGTCTTACTTTCCATTATGAAAATTTTTCGCTTACGATTAGTTATAATATGGTAATCTACAATATCATTCATTCTATAATCTGCACACCAATAACTTTTAATAATATACTTACTTTATGTTTGACGTGATTTAGACAATTATATCTCTCCACCTATTCCCCTTACACGATTATTTTTAACGGCTTATATTATAATTAATTGAATATTTTCCTGGAGCATGAAGTTTCATACATCCTGTATAACAAGAAGTGTAAACCATTTAGGACCACATTCCCAATTAGGATGATAGAAGAAATAAATGCAGAAGTGAGATAGCACATAACCAGGCAGGATGTTATTATAACCACAAAAAACGCACAAACGAAAAAAAGCGTAGCCATCTATCCGTTTTCCTCTACTAACATCATTCAGTCGTGATTTCTTTTCTTTGAAGAACAAATCCAAAAGCAACTACCAGTTTACTTCCAAAACAGTGAAACTTCCGAGTTTTACGTAAGTTTCCGACACGTGTTTCTTGTGCAGTTTTAGGCAGGAAGGTAATGGAATTAGTTTTTCCACAAATTATTTAGTTTTGTTTTTACTGCAGAGGTCAGAGTGGCCTTTATCGTTTGCTAGGAATTATTATAAACGTGATTATTGACGAGAAACTCAAGTTAGTCAGTGATAAGCAAACAAGAGAAGCATAAATTTATTCATGAGAAATGTGTAAGGTTCATAAGCGTAGACATAGTTGTAAATCGTGCAATTTCCATTATTTCCAGCCTGTCTGTGGTATCTCAAGCTTCCCGAAGGAAATTCCAAGGATCGGATTCTCCCCGGGAGATACCATCATCCAAAGTTACATCCGGCAGTGTCACAACGCATTGTCAACTTGATCCATTCAATTCACTCTTCGGCCAATCAATCAAGCAATATTATATAAAAGTCGTGGTAAGTCAGAGTAATGCTGGTTATTAAAATTATTATAAATGAATGAATGAAATGACTTGGCTTCAGCACAATATCCAAATTCGCCACCGAACAACTTGTGAGCCCCCAATAACCATTTCTGGAGGGTTACTCACAAGTGTCCTAAATCTTCAACCTGACGACTCAAAAAGCTGATCATTATTTTACTCATGGAATTATTCAAGTTCATAATTTACAAAGACGCTCATCTTCAACTTTGAAAACCTGCCCACAATCCAAGCAATTCAATAATTTGTAGGGCAGAAATTTTCTATGAAAAGACAAATAGCCTCGTGAAAGATTCTGCATGAGAATCGAATAAAAATATATTTCTTGCAATTTAAAATGTATGTAACCTTGACCTTCCCACCCCACTATGATAAAAATGCCAGCATGCATGGCCAAATCCGTTTTTAGAGAAAGAATTTTTCATAATTGCTTTAGAACTTTACTTATTTAATATTAGTGTAATAGATGAAGGGCGTTCTTATGGTGACAGTTTTGGCTCAAAATTTTAGCGGTTTGGGCGTTATAATAAAATAACCGCAAAATTGAGTACTTTTTTTTAAATGAGATATTTGTTTTACCATTTAAAATGCATGTGAATTGTGTATGTCTCTGTCCCCATATCTCTCTGGTGACAGGGGGTCCACAGGTCCGAAATTCATTTTAACTTATTCTTTTAACCTAAGCTGTCAATGTACCAAATTTGAAGTCAATCGTTCAAGCAATTTCTTAGATATCGCGCGATAGACGTGATTCTGATCACATAATCTACTGAAGTACGCGTTTTTAATGCTTCGATCAGTAATAAATTGAGGTGGACTCACATGCCGGTCAATGAGTCAATGATTTGCGATCCTGGTGTTCACGACTCAGTTTCCATTCTTTTATTTATCCACCCACACTCAACCGTTGTCTTTTCAGATTTGAATAAATGAAAATCTCATACATTTTCCTGCCAAAAATTAAAAAAACAATAGTTTATAAAGCATTTTGGGTCGGATTGCAGCTAACCTGACGCAAGCTTTTTTTCTAAGGTTTTTGGGCAAACAATCCGACCAGCATTTTGAGTAGATAATTTCATACGAATGATGTTTTCTTTTGTATTAGGTTCCAAGAAAGTGCCAATTAGTTCGTCTTACTTTAACCGATAACCTCATCGTCTGATCGCAGTTGCTGACGATCTTATCTCACTGGTTAAGAAAAACTTTAAAACGTAAGAAAATTGTTAGCAAATAAATTTGTTGGTTTGGGTTATGTCTAAATTTTTAATGGGTGCGTATCATTTAAAACGTTCTGTAGTATTTTTAAGTATATTAGTAGTAAGTATAAATTTTATGTTGAATCCAATAGCATTGGAGTCTCATTTTGCCCGAAACATGGACACATTTTTTTCAACCAAACCTCTAAAGAGATAGACCAGTTTCTTTCATAATTTTCATATCACAGATAAAATGCAATACATCCTATTCTTCGCCCACCGACTATGGAACATATTATAACTTTCCAAAACGTAACAAATCATTTCAGAGCAGGGATCTGAAATGTAATTCCGATATGATTTACTTCTTTTCGAATGTTTGTTACATTCCTTTCATTATCGAATATCATTTTGGCGCAATGCAGATCAAATGTAAATGATCATTGGTGTATACACAACTTTGATACAAGTTTCAGTTATAGCTATTTTGATATTCTACGCAAGTAAAAATTACCGTCTGGAAAATAACTTACCTAATTCTATAAATATCACAGAAACAAAAAGCTACAATACACTTGTTTTTTGCATAAAATCATGAATTAAAATTTTTCTACATCTCGCACTTTTATTATATTGAATTGGCTAAGTCTGGGGTGGTTTTATGATATGATGGGAGAAGAAAGGTGTTTTAACAAAAGGATTATTAAAGGGGGCCAAATAGGTAAAATTTATTGCAGGACAGTCAGATTCAAACAGGCACACATCATACTAGGGTGCAGGTGGCTTTATTCATTAATTGTGCATTATGATAAATCCAAAGTATTGGTAATGTGATGTATGTCGTATGAGTGAGAGAAGAGAGCTGGTATGTTGTTATGATGGTCAGCATCATTGTTTAGTCTGACGTTGATGATGATGAGTAGTTGGGGAGATGAGTAATGTTTGTGACACTGTGACACAATCGCCATGATAGCTAATGGTATATGAACTGGATTGGAAGTAGTACAAAGCTCAGGCTTGTGCATCCATGCGTAGAATAGTCACAAATATTCCATTGCTTGTATTTCTGTTTAAATACAAGATACCATTGACGCTGCACATGGTATAACACGCATTGTTGCTGTTGTTATTTAGGCACGCTAATTACGTGTGTATAAAACTATATATTTAAATGCGAATGTCTGTTCCGCAGTACGGAAATCTTCAAGAAACAACACTGGTTGCATTCGAGGTATTAGTTTAATTGTACAGCTAGAGGCCCAGAGGGTTTCCCATATTCTGTTACCAAGACTGTTTTCGAAATAATTAGACAATGCGGATAACTTATAAATTCAATATTTTCGTGGTTAATGGTTCAAACCGGCATGTCTCTGAGCAGGATTAGAATTTTGACATATTTTGTTTGCAATCTGCTTTATATTTGTCGCTAGAACAAAAATACATAGTTCCATGTCAGACATTTTCATACAGTTACAATACTTGATGGCTTGGCCAACTTTTCAAACATTCCATTTTGGCCTCCAAATCCACAATTAAAATTCGGCGTCTAAATGTACAATTAAAATTACAAGCGGTTGTGCTGGGGATCAGAAGCGGGCGTCGGAGCGATTTATGGAAGACTTTGCGACTCGATTATCGGTTTTACAGAACCGAAAAGTTCAATCTCACGAGTCCCATAAAGATATGTTTTAAAATGTCTAATAGTTTTTATCGACAAACTAGTTATTTTTACAGAAAAACGCTCATAAAATAATTTAAGTAATAATGTTTTAATTGGTACTTTCATCATTAACAATATGATCTAGAAATTTATACTTGTTTTGAAAAAGTTCACTGTTAATGTTTACTTGCTAGGTCTATTTAAGTAACAGTGTGGCTAGTTATAACTTATAAGCCAAACATTTTTTGAAATTATAACAGTGCAGCACATCCTACCTCTTCCAAAATGGACGTTTGGCAAAAGGAGCATATCACACGAAACCTACCGGCACTCATAGAATTGACGGATTGCAATGTCATGTTAATGGCTGAATTGAATACGTTTTTGAGCAAGAGTGATAATGACTCTCTGGTAAGAAGACTTCTTTAATTATTGGCTTGATTTCTGTATACGTATGATATACACTTGATATACAAGTTTTAAAACACGCAAACATAACATAACTTCACAGCTTTCGTTTTGAAATTTATTATGTAGACCACAATTGCCAAATCTGAAGGAAGAATGGCACAGGCAATGTTGTTTTATAAAATAGCAGTCACTAGACCCGGAATGTATGAAGCCCTGACTATTGCATTGTATAATACAAAACAATCGGGGGCACATAAAATTCTTCTTCAAGGAGCCACAATACATCGACCAAACAAAGCTTTACCAGGGATTGGGAAATATGCTTTGACACGCATTGTAAACTTCCAAGGTCAGGAAATACGTTTACAAGAACTTTTAGAGCAATTTCCGGAAGATGTAATTGAGCGACTAACGGGCTTTATGGGCGACATGCACGATAAGTTAATCGACAACAAACAGCCAATCCTTATCAACAACTCCGTCCCTCCAGACATCCCATATTACATACCTAGACGGCTAACTTCTAGGTGTGGAATTGAACCCACAGTTTTTTTGAAAAGAAGCTGCACTGCCATTTTCATTATCAAACATATCCAACTCCATGAATTAAGTCAGTTAGTTGGAAACCAAGGGGCAGATCTATCTACCAACCAAATTGAAAGTCTTACCCTGCGGTTCATAGTGTTAGTATTTGAAAAGGATTATGATCAGATTACCAGGATGACATCCGATCCTGTTCATTTACTGGACTACAAAGATAATCGGTTCACTTGGTTGAAAAGCCATGGGGATCTATCAGTATTACAAAAATACATAAGCGAGGATCAAGTTGAATTAACTGAACACAGATTCTTGGAATCCTGTTTGAAGTCGGATTATCCAGTCTGCGTATCCGACACTCCTGGAATGGGCAAGACAGTTCTACTAGCCAGCCTTGCAAGAAGCATTATGCAACGTTATCCAAAAAGAATAGTTCGCTACATTGTTTTGAGAGAATTGGTACCATTGGTACAACGACATGCTACCTCAAACATAGACGAGGAATATTTGATGCACGCCGTTTTTGAAACCTCTTCAGAATACGCACTTGGTAGGGAGCTGATAAAGCAATTGTTAAAATTCGACCTTCCTGTCGTAGAACTAATGTTTGACGGATTTGATGAAGTTTTGCCTTCCCAAGTGAGCACCGCAAAGATTATCTTACGTACAGCTGCAAAAATGAAGTCAGTCCGTATTTTTGTGACAACCCGTCCCCACATGCGAGATGAGCTAGAAAGGACTCTCGGAGTTCTTGGATACAATATACAGCCATTTGGTTTAGATGAGCAAATTGACTGCCTCGTAAAGTACTGGAAACAGGAAGAAAATAAAAAGGAGAAAGGGAGAAAGCATTTA
This sequence comes from Orchesella villosa, assembly GCA_036850725.1. Classification (NCBI taxonomy): domain Eukaryota; kingdom Metazoa; phylum Arthropoda; class Collembola; order Entomobryomorpha; family Orchesellidae; genus Orchesella; species Orchesella villosa. The sequence goes on from JAANSM010001805.1 coordinate 12,626, forward strand.
ATTCTAAAAATGTCAGTACTGGAAGAGTTTGCCAAAGAGTGCTTAGCGGCTTTGGAATCAAATATGAATGACTCTGAAAGAGGAATCGCTGGAATACCCCTTCAATGCAAAATGCTTGCCGAAGTTTATCAAGAAGATGCTATCAAGCAGGCAACACCAGATGGCAAAGTTTCTAATTTTGATGCTGGAATAGTAATTCGAATCACATCTATTTTTGATATGTATCAGAAATTGATTGAAATGCGGTTCCAAAAAATTTCAAAAACTGATAAGGCAAGTGAACATGATAAACTGAAATCGCTTACATTTGCACACATGAGCGCTGCAGTTCAATTACTATTTCCGGATAGCGAAGCGAAGCTGAATGCCATTTTTGCTGAAGATATTAAAGTTGATCCTTTGGAACTATGTGGTCTGGGAATTTTGGAGAAGAAACATACTTCCCTTGTAACTCCTAGGTTTATTCACAGAACTTTCGCGGAGTACTTTTTAGGGCTTTTTGTTGTGCGCATGCTACATTACCATGACGAATTCGGCTGACAATATTTCACAAGAAGATCATTTCTGGATTTCTTGTACAACACTGTCCTTGTAACAGATGAAAAATGTGAATACTTTCTAGATTCCTGTAAATTTGGAAATTCTAACTCAATTAGCGCACCTTGGTTTAGCCACTCAGTCATTTGTTACTTCATCAATGCACACCTCAAGCATTTTAAAACTCCAGATGCTGGAAAATCACCTTGGACGAACGATGCCTCAAAGCTGTTTAATGTGTTAGCTGCTTCGATAGTACACGACTACCCTGCAGTGTTTCAACAATTGTCTGAAGAACCCACAGCTTACCCAACCTTGTTGATGAAAAATGAGCAAATTCCTTATTTGACAATGCTTTCGGCTAAGCGCTCAAGTATAGAGCTGTTCAAAATGACGCACAATTATTTAATACTTTACTTACAAACCGAGAAACCAAATTTCATTGTATCCAGTGATCCCGAATTTGAAATCACGCCACTTCATATTGCTATGGAAAGGGGACATTTTGCCATTACTGACTTTTTACTACATATTTTGGCAAAAAATCCCTCTGCACATGAACCAATGTATGTGGTTCATTGCTGCGTTAGGGAAAGTTTACATGATAAAATTTCTACGATCGAGTCAAAGGTACAAATAATTCGATTAGTTTTCAGCAAATTCCCTAGCTGGATTAATGAAACCATGTCGGACGGTACGACACCCCTCCTGCAATTTCGAGTTCATTCAAAACTACTTGAAACTCTACTTGAATGTAAAGCGGATGTTAATATAGTGAGCAATAGTGGATGTGTACTGCATCGATTGGTCGAAAACGAAATTATACCTGAAGTTTACCATGACGCACTGTTTCTATTTTTAAAGCACGACTTTAAGAACTTTAATTGTGTTGATAGTGGTAAACGGACCCCCCTACACGTGGCATTACAAAACGTTGAGTTACTAGAGAAAACTCTACAATTATTTCAAGCAATGAAAGCTGATTTTCAGGCAGTTGATGAGGAGGGGGAGAGCGTATTTTTCTTCGCAGTTCGTTCAAAGAGATCAGTGGCCCTTCTAAAGCAGCTAATATCTCCCGGATGCAATTGGAAAAACAGAAACTACAGCCATGACAACCTATTCCACGTTGCTGCTAAACATGAAAATCATAAAGCGTTTGAATATTTTTTAGAACACAAAGAATTTGAACTAAATATGTTAAGCGCCGTAAACAAAAAGGGATTTATTCCTTTTATGCAAGCATTGTCACAGGGAAAAGGTCTGACAATGCGTTTAATCAAAACCATGGAAGAGAGAGGGTTCGAACTCACCCAAAAATTAGCATCGGAAGGGCTCAAAGCCCTCCTTTGTAACAAATACATCATGGCATGGGAGCTAGATAACAACTTCATTTCTGTAACTGGCTACCTAATTCAGAAAGGTGGAATCATAGAATGTAGGAATAAAGTAAATCCATGGCATTTGGAAGCAACTCAAAAAAACATGGACAAAATTGCCGTTGCTATAAAGCTTACCAAAGAATTTCGTAAGGATTTGCAAAAACGAGAAGTTTATGGATTAGTAAGTTTACTGAAACTTAAAATTCCTCTTCACATTGGTAGCATTACATTCTGTCAAATTTTTAAATTGTGTAATTTGCACAGGAATCTCAAGAAAGGCTGGCAAACGAGACTGAAATGGAATCGTTGAACGAAGATTTGATTGCTGAATTAAAAGCAATTAATCATCCCTTAATTGCTGCAAGAGTAAGTATTTAGTCTTTATATACGGAATTTCTCTTCATAAAATGGGGGTTTCGTTTATATTTTTAATGGTAATTAAAAATTTCGTATTCACTTATGTCACTATATTGTATGCAGCACCTAACCTATTTTTCAATCGTTCACGTTCCTCCCAACTACGGGAGGAATTTTACTTCTAGGATTGCTTTCACAATTCTTAAAAAGTATTGGATTTAATCAAAGTTAAAGTTAAGTATGAAAAAACAGCAATATAGCAAACAATTCAGAAAGAAGTCCCTACTTGTTTTTAATGTGCTCAATTTGAGGATATCACGGCTTAAAATTGATTTGGCATACAATAAACCGAACAAAAGCAAAATTTGATTAAGCAAATTATGGGTACACAAATTGTCGAAATATATGCCCGATATGCCACATTCATTAGGTCACAAAGCCCTTATTTCGGTCAATATCGCACACCAACAAAGCAATACAATACCGTCTTTATCGGAGTTGCTAAATCATCCTGGCAAAAACACGTTATCAGGGGGGCGGTCGTTGGGTATCAAAAACACTTCGGAAGTCGGCATCTACATCATAGTACATAGACTAGAAACATTTATGACGTACGTTTAATAAATGTTGGCCACGCCACCATGATCTTATGGATTTGCCACAATGAAAAACTGAGTTCACGGTGGCAAATTTACAGTGGTTAGTAGCCGAGCATCAAGCGGACACGTGCAAAAATATAGCGTTTTTTACAATTCCGTTTATTATTATACAAAATGTATATTCATATAATCACGGTACTATAAATTTTATGTAAATAAATTACCTTTTACTGCGTATGTTTTAGGAAAGACCCCGTGAAGACACGCTTAAGTCCATACCAGAAAATATAATCAAACAAGAAAATTCATTTGAGCGACTTTGCGTAAGCTTAGTAGCATGTAAGCAGATTCAACCATTTACACTTCTAAAACAGTGCCTTCAATCCGACCTGCAGGAGTCAGTTAAGTTTGTTACTCAAATGACTGCAATAAATTCTTTCATCCATTCTCAGCAAAATCAAGTGGCTGTATTACGAAGTCACAGTATTGAACTGTCTATAACAAGGTTACGAAATACTATAGATCCGGATATGCCAGTAATCCAAAACGAAGATTTGAGCGGAGAATTTCACGAAACAAATATACTTATCTACCGATGCAAATCCGCTGACAACGATGTGATTCAAACCCTAAATAATCTAGAAACCAAAAGTATATGTGTATGCTCAGAAATAATAGGCGAACTTAATAATAGCTTAATTCTATATGATGATATAGTTTGGGAAGATCTCTCAACCGATTTCCAAAACAAACTAAATTTATGGACAGGAGTTCGCTCAGAACTTTGTAAATTGTCATTTGCGGATCCTTTAAACTTAAAACACGAGCAGCTTGTTGCATTTATTCTCGAACAGGAACGATCAAGTACGGGACTGCATCGCATAATAGATGAATTTGCAAAGGGCTATTCATATCATGAGCATTTAAGTTGGATTCCAGAACAAATTCATGGCGAAATTACCCCGTTACATATTGCTGTAAAATTAGGATATATTGCCACCACAAAATTTCTTCTCAGCTCAAAAACCCAGTCAGAACTGCAACAATTAAAATATCTCATACATTTTTGTGTAGCGGAATCTGCCAGTGACGATAGTGATACCATATTAAGAAAGGAAACAATAATTATGTTGCTTATTAAAAAGAATAAATCCTGGATCGATGAACCTTTTTATCAAACTGAGACGCCCCCTTTGCTTCAATCAAGAGTACATGAAAAGTTGCTTGACTGTCTTGTCAAAAGTGGAGCTGACATAGAAATTGCTCTAGAGCATGGAAAAGGACTTACAGTAAGACTAGTCGAGATACTGGAAGAGAATGAAGTTACCTGCAAGAGTATTTAAAACGAAGGAAGCATTATGAAATTACTACCGCCACCAAGAAAAACATTTACAATGAATTAATCCGAGACAAATTGTCAGCCTCATCAGACCCTAAGGATTTCTGGGAAACAATCTCTCGCCTACGTGGCTCAGTACGAC
>JAANSM010001806.1:0-16976 GCA_036850725.1 Orchesella villosa
TGGGCAAAAAATCTTTCTTTCATTTACTTTTTTACCCTGTAGTTTTTGTATCTTTGCATATTATTATGCAGCATACACACGATATAGTTACTCAAATTTATGTTAGTAAAGACGAACACGTTTTTGTTTCGATTTTGTTTTCCAAAGCAGGCACACCAATAACTGTCAATAGAAATGAAAGTTTTTCAAGGGAAAAAGGGCAGAGAAATGAGAAAGAAACTCATTTTCCTTTAGGTTAATTACTGGAAATTTGGAATCTCGTCGGGAATGAGGCGAGGGACGGGACGACAAGTTAAAAAATTATACAGCATTAGCCACTTTGAAATCTCATGTATAGTCTTTATACCTTTTTCCACCAGAGTATAGCCACAGTCATGCCTATATGCTATTGTATCAGCATCATAATGAGAATCTTTTTAAACTCTGTGCCGGCTGTGCTGCCTCTGAGGACACTGACTGCGCTAAGAGATTCCTAATTTCTTATCATCTCAAATTTCTCTTCTCAACTCTACTCACTCATGTAGCAGCATGCAGTTCCCCGTGACAAGAGCAAGAAAATAAGGAGAGCGCGAGCGAGTGTGTGATTTGAGTGCAAAGCAGAGCTGCATTAAGAAAATGGTGGTGTGACGAAAGAACAGTGTGTATATATATAGGATGGTGGTGTGGTGGCCACTTTTAATTAGAAAAAAGTCCCCTCGGAGTCCAATTTAGGGGCCTTATGAGATATGTGCGCCGAGACACTTCAATAAGCTCCAAGATTTCTCAGTAAATAGGCGAATATTAAAAACTAGTATAAGTGAAAGGACACATGTGTGCATGCACTAAAAACTGTTCTTGCAAGCTTGAGAAAGCCAATTGAGAATATTACTAAAGGGTTTTCATGCACATGCACAAGTCCAATTTTACGGAAGTCCGCATGCTGACTTCTTTATATAAATGATATGTTTCTCTCAATAGTCCAGAGGCAGAAATAAAAGTTTCCACTCTTTTTGGTTCATCTGCATTTCATAAAAGTGGGTAGAAAGAAGTATAGTGGACATGAAGAGTTAGACAACGTTTGTTATCTCTTTCCCTCGCTTTTCCTTTCATGAGAATGAAGTGGATGGGTTGAAAGTATTCTTTTGTTTTAACTAGGTAGGTAGTAGCCACTGCTATAATTTCTACTTTTTCTAGATTACTCTCTGACCATAGTGAGGAGAACAGGAAGCCCGTGAAATTGTATGCATGACACGGTGAGTCGTTCTCAAGAGAGGAATTTAAAGGAGAGAGGAAGAGAGAGAGAGAGAGAGAGATCTTGGCTGTGTGGGCATGAAAGGAGAGACAACAAGAAAACTTTTTTATGTCTGTTGTTTCATGTAAATTACTAGGAGAAAAGGGATTATAGTCTGTGCAGTGCATTTTGCTGGTGCACAGGAACCTAACGACGACACATACACAAACTCAACGACTCTCCTTCCTATATATATATTCCTTCACTTTAGCGAGAAAATATGCAAAGCGGGAATCAGGCTGAGAGAATAAAGCTAAACGGGGATGGGAAATTTACAATGTGACGAGTGGCTAAGATTCTGAGAAAGTTTCGTCTACACATTTCTGTGTACATTTTGTACATACATATCAGAATGGTGGAGCGGCAATAATGTGAAAATAAACTGGATTGTGATTTTCCTCGACATTTACTTTGTAAGATTTCGGACGAAAAGTGTGTATGAGGAAGTCGTTATATTTTGGAATGGATATATATACACTCCATAATATAGATCATCATCAGAGTCGCATACGCGAAGTGAGGAAGAAACAACAAGCAATTCCGTGAAATTAATCCACAGTAATTTATGAATATGAGTTTTCACGTTTCTGTGTCCCTACTTTGCCTTTTCCCCGTCCTGCACTTTTTTCGCACATAGTAATATAAGATAGATATAAAAGTATACACCTTCTCAGCGAAAAAAATGGAGAGCATATAGCAGCAGGCTAGTGAGATGAGATGATGGGATGATAGCATGCAATGTAAAAGGGAAAGAGGAACCCTTTTTCCCTGAAAAACACTCAGGACGAGTGAGATAAGATTTTTGAATGAATATTTTAGTATGAAATGCTAAAAGCATTTTGGAGAAAAAGGAAGAAAAGTCAAGGAAAGATTGTTGCACCAAGTAAACCAAAGTAAAAAGGTTGAAGAGAGATGCATGCTAAAAGAGAAGTTTGGGATGGGATCGGATAAAATGGTAATGTGTGCAAATGTACACGGCACCACCACCACTGGAGCAATCCCAGTCCATTCCATTTTCCACACTCACTTATATTCTCTCCTCTCTTCCTTTCCTTCCTTCTTCTTTCCTCTACATTCTACCTGTACTTTTTATATATAAGAGAAAATATGGAGGAAAAACGTGGGATCATTTCCCTCACTAATAATGACTCCAATCCAGTTCCACACTTTCCTACATATATTTTCCTTGTTTACAGTAGGGCTACACATGCCTGGAAGAGTCGGCCAATGTAAGAAGTAAAGGATCCCACAGAGATAGAAAGAAAAGTCAATTCATTTTGTTTTATTAGCACCATTGAGACAGCCAGCAGTCGTAATGTTTGGGATTTTTGGATGCTTAAAAAATGATGATGTTTTTCCTTGCTTTAGATGAAGAGATATGATAAGGGGAAAGCAAGAGAGAGAGTTTTATTCATCAAATATTTAAATTTGTCATTTTTCATTTGTACTTGAATTACTCTTTTGACTAAATAATTTGTTTTTCTCTCCTTTATTACAAGGATAACTTAGTAATATCATCTTTTTGGTTGGCTTCACTGCACCAAAACAACAGTCGAACATTAATTTCGTCCCGTGTTTTCGCTAAAGAAAGAAAAAGCTTTGAGAAAGCTGACACAATTATTGATTAAAGGGAGAACCTTTTGTTTGTTTCTGATTTTAAGCTGGTAGGCGGGGACGGAAATTATTTTTTGTTTGGGATTTCCAAGAATAAAATCAAATTTAGCGGGACTGACTATATATATATAAGTGTAAGTCTCAAAGTTTTTAGTCTGTGTGTGTGTCTGATACTTACAAACAAAATGGTTCACATCCACTCAAAAACAACTTCCCGACTTTATGAAAGTTTGTGATGTAAAGAAACTTTGGATGAAATGAGAGAGTGAGTGAAAGTTAGTGAGAGTGAGACAGATGAAGAAGAAGGGTAAAGTTTGTTGTGTTGAGAGTTTATAACAAAAATCTGCTAAGATTTTATGCAAACACAATCAACAAAATACAATTTAATCACGGGCAAGAGAAAGAAAGGGAAAAGTAAAAGAGAGTGGGAGAGAGAGAGAGAGGATCGTGTTCGAGAGAAGAAAAGTCAATATGGGAAAATGAGAGAGAAAAGCTTGTGAGAAAAGGCATATGGCACTATGTTATACTACACCGCCCTACTTTATTTTATGGAAGAATGTTTATATCCAGAATACACAATATTATTAATTAAGAGTTGCTGCTTCATAGTCTCATCCATATGAAAATTCCTTGGGAAGAATGCAAAAAACTAGTTGACAAGGAATAAAGTTTTTTTACTCTTCATTTTGAGGAAGAATGCCAAGTTTAGTGCAAAATGAGAAAGTAGGAGGTATTTTGCGCTGTCTCTCTCCTGTCTTAGCCAAGCGACGCTTCATATTATATATTGTGGTCTTTTTGTTGTAGTGTGTGCTGCCGCTGTCTCAAATTTTCAGCAGGAGTTGTTTAATGTAAAACCTCGTGACAACAGGGAAGAAATACCACATGTAATAATAGTACAAACTTTGCAAATACTTTTTGACGAAAACAATATCATGAAATATCTTTGGTTAGGAAGATTTCCCAACCCCGTTTAGAACCGGTACATGCTGGGCTACCTAAAATAACAGCGATAACTCGACTATCCTCATTTCGCACAAGTTGGCAATGTTAGATTGTAGAAAGCTAAGGCGCAAATTTTCTTTTCAGGAAACGCTAATGCAAACCCAAAGACGAGTGACAAGAATTTATAATTCTTCCGACTCTTCCTCCTTCATCTCTAGCTCCTAAAGTTTATATATATCTATGAGGAGAGCACAAATGTTTGTGACAGGACCACTACCACATTCTACTTTTCCCTTTCCACACGAACAATTTAATATTTCAACAAAATCCAAACCAATTGTCCACGCTAATATATTATACTGTACAATCTTATTGCTTAATATCGCAGAATAGTTGAAAGGTTATATAGCCTGACTTTCCTGACATTTCGCTCGTTTTCCAAATTCTAAACGCGTCGACATTCTTTTCTCTTATTCTCTTCCTCTCAAAGTAGCACATGCCATGCCATGCCTTCCACATCCTACATTCAAAAGACAACAGAAAAGAAATAACAATTTTTGAATGGCGCAGTGGAGCATAGTGAAAGAGCCCACACTTTCTTCAATCCCACAAATAGTTAGCTTTAATGACACTGAAATGGAGGAATCCTCCAAACGAAGAAAAAAGCAAAGGAGAGAATGTCGGAAAATATCAAAAATATGTACAGCTCTTTTTTCTTTCCCGTCTTGTACTTTTATGTGTATGCTTTACTGGAAAATATAAAGATGTAAGTTGTACAACACGTACAAAAGAATGAGAGGCACTTCCAATAAATTTTCTTGAGCAAAGCCAAATTGCATCTCTTCATCCAATCTTTCACTCTGGATGATCCCTTAAATGGTTCCATCCTGCTCTTGCTCTCCTCCCGTTTACTGTATTATGTGCATGTACTCAACAAAAACTTGCTTTTTTCAACATAGGTACGTACCTATTTATCTCCTTAAGTATATAAAGCCTTGGCTAAAGGAATCTGGAGAACTACACAAAAGTGGATGTTTTTATGCGTACTATACTCCTATTTTTGGGGATAATCGACACTAGTAGTGACAAATTTGTGTCAGAAAAAAGTTCCTGGTCAGCATAATACCCTTTTCTTTTTTCGGTGTGGTATGTGGTACAGCTTTCCCCATTCATATTGCTTTTTTTATTATATTGCCTCTTCTACTACGTTGAGAAGGATGAGCGGAGGGAAAAATTGGAGATGAAAGTGGGGGCATGGATATGGCTGCTGAGCTCATTCACGCTCTGCCAAAGCCAGAGAGAAAGAGAGAAGGACTTGAGGAGGGCGACCTAAATGCAATGAAATATCCTCCTTTCTCTACTTCCGCCTTCATATTATATCATCCTACCCAGAATAAAGTTGCCAAGAAGGAGACGGATGAAAAAAGAAAGGAAATTGTGTGAAAACGTTTCAACATCATCAGCCATGCAAAAAACAGGCTTTTAGGGTGGTCTTGCCAAATTTTCCTTTTGTTTTTTTTCAGTCAAACTTCTTGTGTACATTATAGGTATACACACTTTACCCTTCAAGAAGGACGTATATATATACACAATACTTTTATATACCTATATATACATATGTAGATTGGAATGTTAACATGAAGACTGCAAACGTACGCACATTTTTTTAGTGGCCAGTCCAGTTTTCATATATATCCTAAAGATAGAAAGTGAAATTTGAGAGGAACAGCTGAAGTTTGAATTTCTTAAAATAAAAAAGAAGGGGAAATAAGATGGGCAGTATAGATAAAGGATTCATAAAACTCACATTTTTCCTCCTTTTCAAGTTTTGCAACCGGAGAAGTTTTTGGAACAGTTTTTCTCTTAAATGCAACGCAGCAGCTTGGCTCCATTTTCTGTTATCTCCATTTAATTTTCTTTGTAAAAGTTGTAGCTCTGTATTGACATTGGACCTTGCCTGGTCTGGTCTTTTGAGCCTTGAGGTTATATTTATTACCATGTGGTACTTGCTCTATTACTCACCTAAAAAAGATTGTACATCTTCTTTAACTGATGATGATACTTTTTCGCTAATGTTCCTCGATGGCATCTTTGATAAACGAATGTTTGTCACATATATTACATATTATGATGCAATGTGTGTGATATCACACAACAAAAAATGAACGAGTTTGTTACTTTTTGCAATATTATTGCAACATTTCCACTATTTTTTTGAAAACAAAAACTATTCCTATTCCTCCCCAAACCAACATTAAGAAGTGAACATGACTTTTGGTGCCGTTTTTATGGGGACGTAAATCATGCTTAGAATCATTTAAGTCGGGAAAAAGTTCATGAAACATAAATAAATCATATTAAAGTCGTTATATATTTCTTTTTCTTTTGGACAAGACGTGTGTGCTCATATATAATATCCTATTCCTAACTCTTCTTTTCTCCCATGTTTTTTATACTTCCGGTACTGCACCTTTTGGTGTTCTTCTCACATATGCAATAAATGGATTTTTTCTCGATTCTGCTTTACTATTCAAGAAAAAATGTGAAAAGTTGGTTTTTTTAACCTTGGAAAATTGGATACCACACACACACACCAAACCAAGATATTCTTCTTCTATATATTTTGAGGGAATCCATGCAGAATATTTTTGAATCTTCATCAACATAATGCTTTCAACGACTCTCCTTGGGTGTATGTGAGTGTGAAGAAGGAATGAGAATCACATAACGCATGTACGTGAATTCACTGATGCTACTGCTACATGAACTTACACAAGAGTATGAAAGGATTTGAATGTGCTGTCAAGTATATACACCGCAGCAGCATAGTGTATGAACACACACATACACAGTTCCCTGGAGTCGAGAGATGGGGAAAAAGGGAGAACAGCTAGGCTATAAGGCTAGGCAGATCACACTTCAAGGTTCACTGGTTTTTTCCCTGTCATAACATGGAAGAGTGATTCCGAGACGGGGAATATTATCCAGTGCATGACAACACTTTTCACTACCAAAATTCCTCTCTTTTCTCGCTCTCCTTTTGCAAAAAAAATTCTTCATCCACTTTACTAGAAAAACTACTATAGTATTCTTGCTCAGAAAAGGGTATATATGAATATATATGTGTGATGGTGACGTGATGATATGATGAGATGAGATGAGGGAAAGGTACAAAAATTTATGTAGTTATATGAATGAATATACTGTAACTCTAGAACTCCACCAATATCAAAAAATTTCGCGACACTTGAGACAAGCTGGTGAAAATGGGGGCGAGGGAAAAGCAAGGGAACGTATTTTGTAGTCTTGATTAACGTTCAATGAATGATATGCTTATACTTACTCGTGTCACGTACGTTTCACGCTTCACACTGCTCTATACTCCTAGACTCCTATCCATTTGTGATTCTGCATTAAAATTTTAATTAAAAATGTATGAAAATGAAAATGTTAAAAAGGGGTTTCCATTCCATATATCAAACTGTGGCACAGACTGTTACAATAAAGCATGTTATTATATGATCGAATATAAGTTTGTTTTTGATGAATTATTTTTAGCAAGGAAAAGGATGTCTGTAGAAAAGTTTTTGGGATTGACCGACCAAACAAACAAATCATTTGCGCTATAAATCTTGGCACTTAATCAACAAAAATGAAACTTGTTTTATCCCGTTCTTTTCATCCTCCTCCGGTTATTTAAAACCCACGCACATCAACTTCTCTAACCTTGTCTTTATGTTGCCCTTCTTTCCGTCATGAGGGAGTCCCTGCTGACTGCTTCACAATTTTTATGATGATCCCTCCTTTACATACTTATGTATCTACTGCACAAATATATAAAAGTATATACATTACATTTGTATTGAAATGCAAAAAAAAACTTTATATTATTCCATCGCATATCATAGCAGGACAGTACTTATCTCTCCTTTTTTGCTTACGTTCACTGTTTTTCTACGAATGAAGAAGCTAAAAAAATAAGTTGGCAAAAGTTATTTTCAGTGGAATATTACGTTACGTTACGTACGTATATTTACCATTCAAACTTCAACCAACAAGATTCGTCGTAAGAAAGCGAGTGGACGAACTGCTCTCTAGATATTTTCTCCTTTTACGTCATATTATTATTGCTTTAGTTGTTCCCTTTGAAAACTGAAAACAATATTAAGTATATATATGTCTACGTTTACGTGCTTTTGTATATATACAAAAACATGTTGTTATGATTTCAACCGTTTCTAATTTTCTGGGCGAGTCTTTACAGTTTACGTCATGCTCATGCAATTACACTGTACCCTGCAATTCAATCTCATGTTTTTTAGGTATAGGTTATGTTCACAATACACCAACGTAAGAATATTTTAGCATGCTCTGAGTACATCAAATGCAGATTGCAGATCACAAGAAAAAAACTCATTCATATAACAAGAGCATGAATCAAAATGCTTTCACTCCCTTGACGTTGTGGATATTACACATTTTCACGATAAAAAACATGAACTATACGAGCAAAAAGTTGGCTGGCTTGGCTGTTTTTCAATAAAACTGTTTACATTTCTAAAAATAAAAGGTAGCTTGTATATTATTCCCCTTTAGTGATTCGCGTGAAAGGTAATAATTTGAAATTTCTATATAACTTTTGGGAATCATGAAGGAAATTGAAAATTGAAACTTTTCACCTTTCATCTTTCTCGTTAATTATAAGGCATGAAGAGATGCTATCAGTAGTAATGGCGAATATAACTACATAACAATACTTATGTGAAAAAAGATATTGAAAAAATAAAACAAAAATAATTGCGACCATAAAAAGTAGGTTATAATTAAATTATTTTTGTTATTGTTTATATACGTATCACTTTCTTCCATGAATTATTTACTGAAAACAAAAAACAACCTTGTACTTATCTTCCCTCTTTACTCCCACTGAAACGACCTATTTTAGGAAACCTTATCTGAACCTTCCTTGTCACGATACTGATTTCATGACGTCTTTATCCTGAGGAAAGACTTGATATTGTTGATCCCAATCCTACATAGAAATCTCAAACCTGGCATTGATATCTGAAGCGAGAAGACCTTGAAGCCTTGAGCCATATTAAAAATATCTTGTCTTTATGTTGACATGTGTAGTGCGAAACGAATTGACATTTCAATTTGCTTTCTTATTTGCTTCTAAGCTTTCAAAAACTCGACTGCTCGAATCAAATCATAATTGCTTCTGCTGTAAGTGAATTTGACGGGATTGCAAATGTACATTTTTACGTTATGATGCGAGACGTCTTGCTTTCTCCTCGGAGGAAGCTTGCTTTGACATTGACGGCAACCTTGAAAATTCCGAATTTTTTAGCATTCACATTAAAGCATTTTGTACCTTGTACCCATCTTGCGCATATCTGTTTTCATTTCAAGAACGACGGTATGACACCAACTTCATTACATTCCAACGAACTCCAGGATTCATTCCATTTCACTCGTTTCCGCATAAATAACCACCTATATAACACTATACGTGTATATTGCGGTGCTTCATTTCTACGCTTTCTCTTTCATGTCAAGACAGATTATAATCCATGATATATGAAACCTTCAAAAGCGTGAGCGTTTCCTATACCTATATCCTTCTCATCATCACAAGACAAGTATCAAACAAATCTTACATGAATTCTCTACACAAACCATTTCAATACAAACATGATATGACAAGGTTTCTCCTTTTGTGAGAAAATAGGTAAGAAAGAAAAAGCAAAGCGGAGACAAGAAAGAAAGGCAGAGAGTTGTCAATTCATATGATTTCCTTTTTATGACACAAATGCTCATAAATCTGGATCATTTCAAGTTTATCGGTATACATACATATATTATATATGTGTGTGTTTGTTTGTATATATGCCTTTATGCATTTGACACATGAAAGGTGGGGTAAACAGAATCAGTCTAAGAAAAAAGAGAGTCGTCAGTGAGGTGCTTGTAAGGAAAAAGAACACACTAGTTTTTACTTATATATTCCCTTTGTAGGTAAGCTTAGATTGACTGACTTCCTTGTTTGAATTCACATTCACACATAGAAAATTTCACTTTTTGAATTTAACGAGCCAACAAAGTTTTGTTTCTGCTACAAAAATATATACTTAGCTCGCTTTTATAAATTTGATATTTATTTGTGGTAAACCTTATTTCCTACCAAATACAATGACATTTCTTACCGTTTCTAATGCCCTACATAAAAACGTACTTATGTATATAGTTGTATTTCTATCTTAAATAAACGTATTCACATCTTAATTCGCCAATAATGTAAAGATTTGAGTTTCCGGTGAATGCATCTAGTATACTTATATCTATATATACTTGACTAAACGGTTCAATTTCCTTTTTTCTCTTGAATAAATTATGTTGGCCCACTTTTTCTCTTCAAAACTAATCCACCTTCTTCTCCGCTCGATTCACCGAAAATCGGTCACATATGTCATTTCCTTTCTTTCTCTTGGAGCACAATTATTTTTAGAAACTTCCTTTTCCTTCCCAAACTCTCTTCACTTGACATTCATACATATTACATGTGCCAGACAGATATCCCTGCACCATCTTGAAGCTTTCACTTAAGCACAGAGGAATACACAGAATTCAACTTTTTCTTCCTATCCTTCAACGTCCTCCACTTTGTCCCTTGCCAATTGAGCAAAAACATGGGAGAAAGTTTGAGCCTATTTCCATTTCATGTTCCTAAACATATTTAACTATATATACACAAATCCATATAGAAAATGCATATATAATCACAAAATCAGCCTTTCTAATATTTCCTTTGAGTTTTGTGCATTAGCAAAAATGTTTCCAGAAAAAACATCTCTATTTGGATACGGAACAACGGGCATGGAATCACATTCCTGGACAAATTACTGAACTACTTTCCGTTAAAAGCATTAAGAAATGGAAAGGGTTTGCATACCCGTTTTAATAAAGTATAGCTTATAGGCAAACGAAAAAGTCCAAAGTTTAAGATGACATATAAAGGTTGAGATTCAGTAGAAAAAGTCCAAGAAAAAAGGAGAAAACTTGGAAAAACTATCTAATTTTTCCAGAAATGACCTATTACATATAAATGTTTACAATACCCCCATGGGACGTCTCTATATATGCATAGGAATAAGATGAAAAATAAAATGAATGAAACTAATTTGACTAATTTTCCCAGCTTTTATACTTTACATGTAGACACTTGAAACTGTTTACTCATCTTTTCTTGAGTAAATTGAGCAATGTGTATTAATTGATTGGAGTTCATTGTGACAGTGAAAATCTCTTTGTGATAGCCCCTATTTCTCAATGACAGTTCCACACACACAGCCCATACTTCTTCGACTACCATATATACTCAGTCTCTTCGAAGAAGGGAACACGGAGGGTGTTTGATAAACGGGCGACATTTTCTCAATTGGATTTTTGTCTCTGTTCCCAAGAAGAAAATGCTATTAAAGGATGTTATTGAGATTATGTGACATATTGTCATGTATATTTCTCTTAGAAAAGTCTCCATCCAACTTACTTTTCTTTGAGAGGAATTAATCCAGAAAAATAAGATGAAAATATACACATCTTCTTCCTTTTTCCTCCCTTCTACTCCATCACACAACCACACCACACACATATATACATACACACATACTTTTACCCTCTTCTTCTGTCTTCTTTGTATGTGATAGTATCCTTACTGCTTGTTACTACAATGCTCTTCTGTCAATGTCTCTCATCGTTTATTTATCTTTTGGCCTCATTCTCTCCTCCATGGCCATGTTATATGTCACACGCTCTATAATACCAATGTTCAAATATATATCATATATTACTTATACATGAAGTAGAGATATAATATATAGTATCACATCTCACATCTCTTCACAATTTTCTTGAGTGCACAACTAAACTATATGATATGAGAAGCAGAAGCCTGTTTCTCTTCTTCTTTCCCATTCCTTCATGTCGTTTTCATCGTTCATGCTATATATATTGGTTACTGGTTTAGTCTTGGTCTTGGTCTCTTTTTCCGCTGTGCTCCTCTGCTCCTCCACCACAATTTTTATTCGAGGAGACAGTGAAAATACAAAAGAGATGACAAAAGGTGGGATCAAGTCAGCTTAAATCTTTGCTTGTTAACCATCTCCTTTCCCTTCCCTCTCTCATCCTTCCTTCGAACTCTTGCCGTCCGTTCCTATTAAATAACCTGGATCCAAACTATAGTATCACACACCATTATCCTGCCAAAGTTGGGAGTAGGAAAGAAGAGGAAACAAGGATGCGACACAACACCACATAACAAAGAAGTAAACTATATCACATTACAAAACGTCACATCACATCACACCACCGGTAAACTATATAGTAACTATATATAGGCACACCCCATATATTAAGATGTACTCGTCTGTACACCCAAAAAATACATCAACATCACCTTCCCACAAAACTTGACATATTATTCATCATCCCATCCGTTTTACACCTGAGCTGAGAGTAAAACTAATGCTTGCGTGTCTCCTCTTGTAATACATCATTGGGGGATGAGAAAAAAAGGGAAAAGTTAGTCGTGGTCTGTTCTCTTGTGTGGTGTGCTCAACTCTCAAAGTATAAACTTGTTTGCGTATCAAAAAAAACTGTCGCATATTTGTATTTTGTGCAGGAGTATGTGTGTGTGTGTTGAATTATCCTGCCGTACCAATGAACATGGCAATTTGTATTTCGGAAAAAAATACTTTGTACAAGCTTGGATAAAAACAAATATTTGTTTGTGCTCTGCTCTCTTCTCTTCCATACTCTCTACAAGTACACACACGGATGGTTGCTGGTGATATGCTCCTCCAGGTATTAAAAATCTCTGTGAGGTATTTGGAGGGATTCATACAACAAATGAATGGCAACACATGTATGGCTTCTTTTCGAACAAGGGCATATCAAAAGCAAAATACGGAGATAGGATCTTGTAATATGATTTTCTGTAGACAGGGCCCGTATTGAACAGGCTTAACCTTTTGTGTCTCATTCATCAACATCATCATCATCATTCATAGGATATTCCCAATTGTATTTCATCTCCCTTGCCTCCTGTCCTCACATAATGTAAGTGAATGCTCGAGTTCACATCAGTTGACATCCTTTTTTCCACCATATGCATACGTAAACGTTGATGATGCTGATGCTGATTGATGATAATCAAGTTTTCGGGCTTAAACCGTAATATGAAAGTGGCAAAAGACTCGATTAAGTAGGTAGCAAAAATGATAATAAAAATGAGCTAGAATATATAGCAGGTTAAAAGGATTACTTACAGTCCAAAATAAAATGGTGTAAACACCGGGAATTTATATAGAATGGAAACGCCCACTTAAATGCTCACATTTAATTTACACTTTTGACACTAACAACTTGAGAAGGTTATTCATTCCAGAGTGTTCAACTGACAATGAGTGAAATGAAAACTGCGTCGTTTTACTCCCCTTTATATGCAATCCACTTTCAAATGAATAGAGATGAGAGACGGAGAGAGAGAGAATAACGTGTTTATTTTCATGTTGCCAATCAAGCTGATAGATAAACAGAGAAAACTGTTTTCCTTTTTAGAGAGAAGGAGAAAAGCAAGCAAGCAAATCAAAATGATTGAATGGTTCAGAATAATGACGATTTAGAGAGTAAATATGAAGGCTTAGCACAATAAAAGTAGCATTCTTCACTCCATTTTGATTCATGCAGAATAATGGAATTTCGAAGGGAAACAAGGATTTACTCTTTTCTCCCCCTTTTTTGTATTCACAATGATAATCCAAGAACGACAATAAAAAACTGGAGTTTGAGTTGAGTGCAAAAAAGAAGTCGTTGTTTAAGCTGGAAGCAGAGGGTAACAGATATACATGCAATATATATATTATATAGCCAGAAAAAAGCATCCAATTTGGCAAGAACTTGTTCATAATATACTATTTTTTTACATTGTTCCTCGCTTTCTTTGCAAAAAAATCGTATATCGACTCAATGGGCATCAGGCATCACATTTATTTGTTGTCCATATTCCATCCACGTATATTCTTGTCAAAACGACAAGGCTGGGATCACTAGGCGAAGGAGAATGAGAGCCCATTAATGGCAGAACACACACACACTCATATTCCCTTTCATGCTATTAAACTCTTTTCCAAAACCTCCATTCTGTGTAACAAAATAAAAGTGGATATATAGTGACATAGCTACATGCTTCTCTCTCTCATCGTCTCTTTCTCTCTCTCTCTCTCTCTTCCAATCCCAATAAATTCTACAAGCAAACAACAAATTTTCAAGCACTCTATGAGCTCCATCCATATTATATGGGTTCTTCTGTTAGTTATGTGCCAAACCAACAAGGGTGAAAAAGATATAGCTATTGGATCCCTGGTAGCTCTGGCTCTTTCTCTCCAGCTATTACCCTGCATGACTGAGTGAGCAAAGTACACAAGGAGAACAAGTGAAATCCTAGCAGGATCAGTGTGGTTCGTGGCAAACAAGGCATCTCTCTCTCTCTCTTCGTCTCTGTACTTGAATGTCATTGTGGAAAATGGCCGGTATATTTCATTTCCAACATGAGTATATGAGTATATATGGTCATACTGATGGTGATAGCATACCATACCATATCAGCCCGCAAAAAACACAAAAGAAAACGTTCCAACCAAACAAACAGATTCAAATGTATAGCATATAACCCACACACACTACATGTGCATAACTTTCTCTCTCTCTCTCTTTCAAGCAAAGCAACCGAAGAGACAAAAGAGAATATGTTAGTGTGAGTGAAAGTTAAGCTTGTGTTATTGCACCCATCCACTTTCTCCCAATGTCCATTTCAACGGTCGGCGAAACTTTTTTGTGCTAAAATATGTATTTCTCTCCCGTCTCCATACAATGTTCCCTTTTGTTTTTACTTCCTTTTTGTTCACTTGCAACACATACGTATGTATATGTCCATATTATACCCCTGTGTGAGTCTAAAGGAAGAATGGAAAGATGCTAAGTGGTTGTGGTGTTACAATTCTTTTCCTTTGAATGTCCCTACCTACACAACAACATACACACGGTAAAAAAAGGGGAAGAAAAAAATGGAGAGAAATGGGGTTAGCGAACTAGTTCAACCGATCAGGATCACTGACCACTTTACGATGCGATGGAAAGTGGAGAGCAAATCGAGAGATGTGCGACCACTGCGAGCATATAAGCCAATACATGTAAAATATATATACAGGCCCAAATTTATGATTCAATACATCCGTCCCATGGAACAACATTTTGTCTCTTTCCAACATCCAACTTGTAGCAAATAACGGGGATATGGGATGCCCACAAAAAAGAAAATAATATTTTGCCACTTTTTACATTGTCCTGCTTGTTGTTGGTTGTAGTTGTGTCTAATGGAATGGTGGAGTCAACAGTCTTCCTCTTTGATATTGCTACATACCAGGAACAAATGCACAGTGGTTGGATATGGTTTGGCTTGACTAGTCCCAAATGAAATGGATGAAACACATGAAACATCATGATCATCATGATTAGGATAAATGAGAGAAAGTGCCGTGCGGTGGTGGCTGTTTCGTTCTTTCACTTTTTCAGTAAATGTTCTTCAAAATGCATAATATGGTTCATTGCATTCCGCCCCGCTCGTGCTCTCCACTGGGATGAAAAAGAATAGAGAGAGAGAGAGAGAGAGAGAGCTGTGGCTAATGAGTCTCTTTCTCTTATGCAGCAGCTGGCTTCGCTCCCCCTTTATCCATTTCCCTAATTTTCTACAGGGAAGTTTTCTCACCGTCATACACACACACGTCTATTGAATGGTCGGATGTATATGTGTATATATTACATGTACACTATAAAGAGCATGCATATAGTTGCAAGTTGCAAGCAGTTATAGCTTATCGTCCTGAGACTAAATATTTTACGTGAGAACAGAGAGAAAATGGAAGGGTTTCACTGTGGGAAATGCCATTGCTTGTGTATATGTGTGTGTGCCATTTTGTACATGTCTTTGTCTTTTTTTTCCTTCTCATCTCCTCCCAAGTAATAAAGCATGTGTAATAGGTACATTCACGTGTTAAGCTCGAGGGAAACATGCATATTTGCATATATAGAACGTTTGAGTTTTTGAACACTATTCANGCATATATAGAACGTTTGAGTTTTTGAACACTATTCATATCTTACATGATGATGTGCAGCTGTGAGCCTTTGCTTTTTACTATATAGCCTTTACATCATCCTCATTATTTAGTAGACGAGCTCATCTCATCATAACCGTTATGCCATGCAACCTTCTTTATAGTCAGCGGGGAAAGCTAGTTCCTTTGTGAGTTTGTTTGTGGGCGGTAGAAGAAGTATGGGGTGTATATGGTGTGGTGAAAATGCAATGAAAGAACAAGAAGGAAAATTTAATCATGCATTGTTTCTTAGAAAAGAACTCATCCAACATGCATAATATGCATATGGCCTTTAAATATCAGAAAAGTCTGGCATTAAAGACAAATCTAGGGTATGTCTGCATATTTATTATGCGTATGTATACGTACAAAAGGTGGGGGAAATTATATTTCAAGAAATATAAATGCATGCATTTTTTATATAAATGCTTTTGTGTGCATCTGCTGAAAAAATATGGGATTTTACATCCACTACAGACTATATACAACTGAATGAATGGGGATGGCATGACATGACCATGATTTCGTTCTCTGAGGAAAACAATGATGAAAAAAAAAGGGAAGAAAATCCTTTAAAAGAAAATTATCGACCCGCAAAAAATATTCATGCTCAAAACCCAACTCACATGGTGAATTCATGTAAAGAGAGCACACAGCTCTTTCTCTCGAACCTTTCCCATTTTGAGCTTGGCGAGTAGTTTACCTTTTTCACCTAAGTTTACTTATTCCGCAATGGAGAGATGATTTTTGAAAGAGAGCAGCAAGACTACTCTGACTAGTGACTTGCACACACACACACGAATTGATATAATACCTTATATACTTTTAGACTTCACCCTTTTGGTACAGGATTTCGCACTCAACAAGCGGAGAAGAGCGATGATCTTGTGAGGAAAGGAATAATATGATGCTCACGTTCTACACACATTTCATGAGAA
>JAANSM010001807.1:0-11997 GCA_036850725.1 Orchesella villosa
AGAAGACTGGCGAGGGGTGGTGGAAGAACAAATGTTCGAAACGTTTGTAACTTGACAATATGCTGGATCTGTCAACACTGGCATGCTAGCATGTAGAGTAGTTACAGGGGTCAGCTCTGGCATGCTAGCATGTAGAGTACTTACAGGGGTTAGCCCTGGCATGCTAGCAGCTTCAGTAGTTACAGGGGTCAGCTCTGGTTGAACTTCTTGTACCTGGTAAGTTGCGGTTACCTGGCCATAGTCCGTGTGGTGCTGATGCGATTCCATTTTTGAATTGCATAGGATGTTACTTTTAATGTTTAATTTTTTTTCATAAAATTTTGGAGTCTTGAATTTTGAATTTTTCTGAAGTGTTTTTTGAATGTAAGTATTATCTTCTTAGCACATTGACGCTGTTGATTGTACAAGTAAACGAAAGGAGAACTGATATGATGGGATTCACATAATCAATGTTGCAGCCTTCATGTCTCAAAATTTGATTGTCATGTCATATGTTGTAAGTTACGAAAATGTCACATTGAAATACAGAACATAAAACGTTGAACCTGTGACCAGTTGCAATTGAACGTGTTTCGTACTTTCAACTTTACATAAAAGACCTTCTCCTTTCACCATTCACTGTTCACCTTTATGCTTTCTCGAGAGAACAATATTTGATATAAATTGACAACCTTCCAAAATGTTTCTTTTAGTCTGATGGCACAAATTACAAACAACAAAATGAAGCACTCGAACAGTACTTTTAATTTAAACATTAACTGTATTCGTGAATTAGTATACGAACAACGAATTACGAATCACGAAGTGAAGCTTCCAACTATCTTGAATTCTATTTTTGTCCATAAACAATCAACTCAAAAAAGTATTTGAAGTTTGACTGTTCAGATTATAGTGTGCGTGCATTTATTGTTTGTTTGTGTACGCTTTTTATTATCCTATCTTGCAATACACTTTCGTTTCGCTCTCTCAAACTCACACACACCTTGAATAGATTGGAAAGCCTCCAGCTATAGTGCATGGAGCTGGGGGAACACGCGAAGAAAGAGTGATAATGTAAATGAAACTGGAGCATAGTTTTAAATGACTTAAAATCAGGATATTAAAATAGAGTTCGATCAATCAACAATTAAGTAAATTGTAATTGTCATAAAAAAACTTTGACTGATCAGTAAAACAGATAAACTCTTGTGTTCATGCTTTTTTCAGAGCGAACTGTACAAATACAATTATTTTATGTATTAGAATATTAGTGTACACGGTTGAATATTAGTGCATGATGTAAGAACGAACGGTAACTTAAATTAAATTGGAATGAACGTAGTGCTTTTATTGGACAAACCTGTTTAAATTGCGTACTACATTCCTACATAGCTCACATTTATAACATGATAGAATTAAAATGATTGTTGGATTAAAATCAAATGGCGTTTGCCAATACATCTAGATCATATATTTGCCATCACAGGGCTAAAAGGCTAGCTACTAATTAAAACTGAAAAAATATTTGAATATTGGAAGTTGATGCAAATTATTACATTGTATGATGAGCAGTGAAAGTATAATAATCTTGCTTATACATAATGATCACTTCAGGGCAAATACATATTGGACATAAAAACTTGTCTCCGAGACATTTTACACTGTCTAATAAATACTAACATAATCACCCTTCTCCAAATTTTAAAATTCTGCTACTAATAAGTATTACAGGTCAACAATCATGCTTGGGTTGCTACATATACATTAGAAAACAGCAACATTTTGTTTCAGATATAAAACACCGAAGTTAACAGCTTACAGAATAGTCGAACGAAATCGAAACTGACATAATTACATAGCTTGTTGATTAATGTTGATTTTGCTTATCTCTTATGATGCACATATGATTCTGCTAAAGATATTCTGCGACATTAAATTGATATTATATTCAAGTGACAAGTTTCTTTTTACAGAAATACTCAGATCGCAAATTCATTATTTTACTTCACAGTAGTAAAATTAAAGAATTTTGTCGTCTGATTGTGATAATATCTCGGATTCAGATTTGGCTACAACTGCAGTCCCCAGTATAAGCATATTTTATAGAAATAATCTTTTCTGTTCATAATATAGAAATTTCACAGCGTTCCCCATCCTGAGTTTCATTTTTTTTGCAATTCAAGGTTTAAAAGTTACAGCATGAGTTGGTTTTCTTGGCTGTCTTGTAAAACATTTTGGACTGCGCAGAGAGATTATCAGACTTGGCCACGAGATCATCCAGCTTTTCCCCTCGTTCCAAGACAGCTTCGATTGTGTTATGCTATAAGTAAGTTAAAAGTAATTATAGTAAACTCGTGTAGGAGAAAATTGTCCGCTTGTTTTTTAGATTATATTTTATATTTTTATACTAGCATGTCTCACAAACCATTATAATCTTCGTTTCATCTAATTCGGTTTGAATTCTGGTAAGTGCATCAGCTTCACGGGGATTTTGGTACTTGGCCAGTGTTTGGTCCAAATCTATATTTGGGGTAATAATCAATAACTTACAAATTTGTGAAACAATAAAATAATTGACTAAAACAAATGGACATGTACTCTCTAGAGGTATGTACGCTGAATGTATTACCCCTGTAAGCGTCCAATGCTTCAGGACCCACTGATCGCCATTCGAATTTGCTGGAAAAGTCGTCCAAAACTTTTGTCATAAGTGTGTGAGCGACTCTACTTGGATAATCAATATCTGAGACTAGAACAACTGAGAGCCCATCCACACGGACGTACACATGACAAAAAAATTCTGTAAAAATCAATGGAACCAAACACAATTAAAGTTAATCCCCGAATATCATAACTAATTTTACTATTACAACAAATTATATTATAAATTATATTTCGTTACATACCCTGTTCCTTAACCGATTGCCTGGTAGCTGGACTTGTTCTTTCAACTATAGTTTGAGATGAAAAAGACATGAACTCTTTAACTGACGCCCGTTGGAAAAATCCAAACGATGCCAAATCATACGAGCCTTTCAGGAGTACACAACGACCATCTGGAGGACCATCTATAGGTCTTCGTATAACGCTGATTGCAAATAACTTTACCATCTTCGTAATTTGGCGTTAGTAATAGAAGATGACTAGAGCTTGCTAATTACAGGCTGAGAAGACTTTCGGCAGGATTTCAGATTTTAACTTTTTAGTCACAAGTACCAGCTGCAGTTTTAGTTCGCTCCTATAATTTATATTCACTATTCAGCCTTCAAAGTTGCAAGTCCTCTGTTGTATCCAAAAAAAAGTGAACCTGCAAATCAAGTAGAGAATTGGGGTAAAGTACAATAATAATGAAAAAATTAATTAATATACCTTCAGTCAAGCATCAAACCTTCAAAGTCAAAATGGAATGAACGGGGAAAGCTAAATTGAAAGCAGCGAAGATATGTAGTTATATAGTTATATGTATCAGTGCTGTCTCTTAGCTCTATCCTCTTCTTCTTCCTGAGACTTAATGCAATATAAAAAATATGTAGAGCTTGATGTGTGTACAATTTTTTAATTAAAAACTTTCTCTTTTCTTGTGCGGTTCCCGAATCTTAAAAATGTTGTGGAATTAACAAAAAAATTGGAATCTGTTGTAAGGTTTTATTTTTTTTCGTGTGCGTTGCTAATATTCACTAAAACAGAATAATAAAAGGGTAAAATAATCATATTATCATCATCTTTATGGAAAGATGAAAGAGGAAGGCAAGGAGGAAAACTGAAAAAATGAAAACCGTTTTACATCACTCACAACAACACCAGTAAAAGCACAAACCTCACCCCTTTTCCTTTCTCTTATTTGTTTGAAACCTTTTGGATAAAAGTTGGTTAAAAGCAAATGAATCATGACACATGATGAGTATGAGTAACAGAACAGATACGACTTACAAAGTGTGTACGCAACATAATAACACCAGAACCAGACCTCATCATACTCACGATAAAGAGTAAAAAGTGTATGCTAAAACATGTTGGGAAATATGTTATTCTGTTCTATTCTTTTATGTCATGTCTGTAGATGTAGAAGTAGAAGAGGTATATAGTAAGGCTTCTGCTACGCGTTCCTTGTGCATTGTAATATTGTCCATCCACCATCCACATTCGTACAAGTCATCTACAGATGCCTTCGCACATCCACTTCAACTTCCTCCTCCGTCCAGAAGATTTTTAATGCATTTTCACCATCAGGACATCTTTTCCTCCTTGCTGCTGCTCCACAGGATTAAGAACCGAAAGTTGCTTTGACTCTATTAACAGGTGGTATGTCACAGTCATCTCATGTGTCAAATAGGGATCTGCGCAAGTGTCTTCCCTTCCTTCCGGGTTTCCCTTGGCTTCCTATTCCTGTGTAGGCTGTCATTTCAGAGTCCACTTATGCATGCTCTTTTAACTTCTACTATATGCATATAATGATGATAGCAAATACGCACGATATGTGCTGAGCAGAACATGGTGTATAGAGGACCTACATTCAGAAGAAGTTGAAGAACTTACCGTTGATGATTTACTACTTTATGCCTACAATCGGCTACAATCTTGAGATTTTCGGACTATCATGTAAGTATTTCTTGCAATAAATGATAGAAAATGCAAAGCAAAAGGAATACAGTATTAACCGATTTTCTGTACATGCGCACCTGTGTACACATTACGTGTGTGACCTTTTTTTTATTGAATCCCATTATATGTATGCATGTATGATGTGTGATACTGATACATTACTCGAAAACTGAATTTTGAGAAATGTATGTCTATTGTCTGCTCCTGTCTGCATGCTGTGCAAATATGAGATGTAAAATTTTGGCAATTGAGACAGGATAGAGTATAGCTCATGTGTGCTAATAAGTGGTGGTTCTAAGGAATGATTGCATTGGGAGAGGGCAGTAACAGTTTCCATTTTGTCACTGATAAAACATAATATTATGTCCTTGTCATTGTGTCATTTAATATGACAATGACATTTTGAAATTCATTACTAAAGCTGTGCTAACTAGGATATTCATGATTCATCGTTTTTTGCTTCTACATTTTGTGTTGTCTGTTGATTATATCCGAAACTCAGAACTCCCCAGGAAGGGCTAAGGCTAAGAAGATCTGTGGATTGTGGGCATTGACTCATTGACGTATGCATACGGCCGAGTGTTTTTCTTACAAGCGAGTAATCCTTGAACTCGCTTCTCGTCGTAGGATGGATCAATTTGAGCGTATGACGGATTTTGAAGGTACGTCCAATTAGATAATTTATTCTATGGCATTAGTACTGTTGAATCCCGTATTATATTGTATATTGTCATTTCCAATGTTTAATGTTTGCCTGATCTCGAGTCTCATAAGGGTATGAAAAATTTCCATGTAAATTATTCAATACTCTTCGTAACACTCCTACAGATTAATAGCGTTTATTTCAAAGCGACTTCTTTACCCCGTAATAACCTCGTCCAAAATTGTCAAGTTAAAACGTTAAAAGTATCAAAAGCAAAATGACATTGCATGATGGAAGTTGGAAGAATCTTAGCCCGAAACCTCTAATATGTATCTACAGAATATCTAACTAAATGCTAAATTAGTAGCTCAGTATATGACACACTGCCCATGCAGTGTATAGGTATGCAATCCAACTACAGCCGATAGTAGTTATCAACCACCACCAGGAATACACATTTTCCAAGAATTTTTCTTTTACAAAGAGATTCAAATTTATAAGCAACATCGGCTCAAACAGCTAATAATATTATGGTCTTGTGTTATTGCCTCTTCGTTTCTGACAGCCAAAAGAGGAAAGACTTTTAACTGAAATGGCTTGAAATGAGACACTAGAAATATTGAATATAGAAAAATACATTATGATACAACGCAACGTAGAGGTACCGAGGTACGTATCTAGATCTGTGCTTATGCTCGCTTGCATGTTATATGTTGATCCCTCATATATCCCTAGGTTCTAGGTCCGTCTATATATATGCCACAAGTAAGAAGTATAAAAAATTTGAACGAAACTCATCTATACTATTCTCGAAAATTGAATCCATTGTGCACAAGAGCATAATGTGCATATATATACACACACAACCTGTAAAATATACTCTGCTTATACTCCTTCCTTTCATTATACAGAGCACTTTACTTTTCAGCCTGTCTGTATATATGCAGTCATACAGATTCATGTAATTTTGACCATTTCATAATACTTCCATATCTCCTCAATAAAAGAACAGGCGGATAACGGAATTACATGCGTATTGAAATATATGTTTGCATGTTGAACATAAAATATACACAGGCAGCCACTCGGGATCAAAATACACAATGAGATCATTCAAATGTTCTGTATTACAACTTCAAGGTGAATCCCGCTTACAGCACATGAAATTCCAATAAAATGTGAAAGTGTTCCGAATCTGGAAGTTAAATTTTTAGTTAAAAAATATGATTTTTCAAAACCTTGAAAATGCATGCCACTATAAAATATAAGAGTGCAATTGACGGATTACTTCCATGTAGTAGGTCGTAATAATACAATAAGGCCTGCCTCGTGAGTATTTTGCAAGTTGTGGATAATTTTCTGTGTCTATTTTGAATTTGTAACTAATTTATAAAAGTTTATACGTAACAACGTATCACCGTTAGTGCTTTACTATTTCGAATTCATAAATTTACAACGATTATCCTATGCACCAATGTGTTAACTCACCTTCAACCTTATACTTCATTGCTAAACACGAACAACGAAATACAACCAATAATTCAATACAGCTAAATCTTAGCTTATCACTTATTGCTGCCTAGATTCCCTGAACACGTACACAGTACACAGTTCTGAGAACATTTCCTCTTCATTTAGAATTAAAGTGGGGATTTGACATAATTTATAAATATTTACGGGTTTTGAGAAGAGTACACATCGACGTAGTAGTTTTACTGAAGCAATAATTTAATTCTTCCAAGCTACAATTGTTAGTGAGAAAAGCAGAAGCCTTCTTATGTTTTAAAGCATAAAAATGACAACCGCAATATACTTAGAGCACTATTTGGAAAGTAAGTATTCGAGATATGTTAAACATACCCCATGAAAATACTCAATGTCACATTTTATGAATAAATTTTACCATTAAGGATTTGATTAGGTACCCGTACAAGACACAAGATGCTGGATGCTAAGACAAGCCTTAACTTATTATATTATTATTTTTGCAGGTTTAGAGAGCTTACCAGTGGAGTTACAGCGTAATTTTAAACTGATGAGAGATCTCGATAACAGAGCTCAAAATATCATGCAGGAAATTGATAGGCTGGGCGATGAATTTCTTCAGATTGCCGGAGAAGCTACCCCCGATAAAAAGAAAGAACATGTGGCTAAGATCCATGTAAGTAATGTAACACTAAACCTTTAGCTGTAGATGCAAACCAGTGTTTGCTCAGCTCAGTTTTATATTGATTAATTGCATGTTTTAGAAACTATTCAACAAGGCAAAAGAGTACGGAGACGATAAAGTGCAACTAGCCATTCAAACTTACGAATTAGTTGATAAGCATATTCGCAGATTAGATTCAGACTTGGCACGATTTGAGTCTGAGATTAAGAACGGTTCTGGAAACTCTGCATCACCTCCACAACCCGATCCTGCACCTCCAGCTACCAACAAACGTAAGTCTTCAAAGGCTATTCATCATCGTTGGCAATTAAAAACTTTAACTTGTTTCTACTTATTGTTGTATGTACTTACTCTCAGGTGGCCGCAAACGAGAAAAAGAATCCAAAAAGTCAAAGGCGGAAGCTGATGATAAAAATACAAAAGGTGCTTCAGCTAGCCCAGCCAGGAAGAAACATAAGTCAGAAATCATAATTGCAGCGGAGCAAGTTGCATCCGCGGGTACAGCTGGAGATGTTTTGGATATGCCTGTGGATCCCAATGAGCCTACCTATTGTATATGCCACCAAGTATCATACGGAGAAATGATTGCTTGTGACAACCCTGAGGTATTTATAATAATAACATGATTTACTAAAGAATGAAGTGTTGTCAACAGTCAGGAATAATATGAATTTGTTATTTTTTGCAGTGCCCCATTGAATGGTTTCATATAGGATGTATGGGTTTGAGTTCCATCCCTAAGGGTAAATGGTATTGTCCTAAGTGTCAACCGGCTAGAAAAAAGTAGATGAAGAGAGCAGCCATGTCAGTCATTATTTTCTGCCAGTGAAGAAACGATGATTTCAATTTATAACGTGTCGAGCATGCCAAGCATGCTATGCCGTAACTACCATGTGTGTTAATTACATTTATTTAAAACAAATGCATGTGCATCAAAATGCTATTTCACAGAAAACCAATTTACTTGTTTTATCGAGAATGAGAGGAAGCTATATAAAGGCATAATAATATTGTGTACTCGGAGAGGATGAATCAATGAATACCTCAATGACCTTCATTTTGTCATGAAGCTGTTGACAAATTTGGCAATTTCTTTACAAATAATAATTACAATTTTCTGTATTCAGGATAATATGTAATAGAACGTACTACGTAATTTAATCACGATTATGTATTTGATAGATATTTAAGTTCAGCCTCTAGTGCTTAAGTGAATTATATTTTGTGTATTGCCTTTACTTTAATTCATTGACGACCGGGATCTTATGTAGTGAGTAGATAAAATGACGGACGCAAACTTTTCCCTTCATTATTATTTCTCAGATTGAAATTCTTATCTTGATATTGAATAAAAATGATTTCATAAGATTTGAAGAAAATTAAAAATTGTCAATTTGCTTCAAAGTCATATCGTACCATATATTATACCTTAAACCACACCACTCCTACATGCAGTAACGTATATACTAATGTATACGTACTTCCTATATAAACTATCGAATATTTGAACTTGAAATAAGCATTAAATAGTGCAATTACCGAATAATACGACCAATAAACTTATGACAAACAAAAATCAAAAGTCGTTCGAGATGAAAAAGCTATATTAAGATGTGAACATAGAAAGAATTCATTTTATTACATCATCATGTATGTTTGATGTTCTCTGTAGAAAACAAGTAAAATCAATCACACGTCCCCGGCATTCCATGCCATATTTGTATAAAATCTATTAACTTAAATACATAAAAAATATCATCGTACGTACAAATTGTCAGACGTAAAATTCCGAACATCTGTTAAAAACTATCATATTGTTGAACATTCTAATTATACTGAGGTCTGTCAAAGGTTCCAAATGAATGCCTTGACGTCATTTAATCTATTAGAATTATAGACCCTTAAGAATTTTATGAGAATAATTACGCTTCTTCTAATATTCTTTCCTGAATATGGAAGTTAATGAGAGGGATGTCCTTGAGGCGGAATGTGTAATCATTTATTTCTGCGGAAGCTATTTGTAAAAAACCAAAACAATTAAAATAGTAAAAATTTCACATAAGCGGATTTGCGCATCAAAATATTTTCTTTAAAACAGACTTACAATTAATGTAGTCGAGTTCAAACTGAATTCCAAACGTTTTCCGAAATTTTTGAACAATTTTTTCCAACACTGTGCTTCCTCTTTTAACAAATTTACAGTTTTCAAAGCTGTTGAAAAATAAAACCAAAAGTACCATCACATCCATGTACAGACAGATTGAGTTTACTAAATGTTCTTTGAAACTTAATGCAATTTTTTAGATAATCTTTAATATACCTGTGCTTCGTTTCAGAAAAGTTCGACTGAATATAATCCTTCACTTTTTCCTCTTCTTGTGTAGGCAAAAATACACAATTCTTAAAGGATTTCTCGCATGCTATGGCTTCACGAACCCTTTCCAATGTGTTCGATATTTTCATACTGAGTCTGGACAATTTTGACTGCTTCCTTTTTAAAGGAGATTGCAGATGAGTAAGTTTATAGGTGAAAGTGCATCCCGTGAAGCTGCGCATTAATGTACATGCTTTAATTAATGTGCATTCAGTTCAAGCTATGCTGCTTGCTGTGTTGTTAATTTTTCGTGGTATAATATCAAGTTTGAATAGCATTATTCTTTTACCGTATGTCAAGGTTCTCTAATATAAGTTTCAAACGGGCTGTGTCGGAGCCCTCTTCCTTAGAAGCTGAAACTTGATTGCGTCTCTGTGTCTTCAATCTGGTGGATTTAGAAGATGCAGCTTCTGTGTGGCTAGCAGATGAACTATTTTGAGATTTCATATTCTATATACAGAAAAACAAAAACCGTTTCCTATTACAAATTACAAAACACTAGTCAGTAGTCGTGCTAATTTCTAAAACTGTTAATCGAGACAGAGTGCTGCGTATGTGTGAGGGTGACAGCAAAACAGTCAAGTCGATGGTGATGGCAATTGTTTGAATACATTAATGGCATTTGGTAGATTAGTTTTTTGTTTGTAGATTCCAAATAAGGAAGATTGAATTTTACACTATATGTGTGTGGTATGAACTACGGTCATGTTTCGCATTGAGAATCTATATTGACACTGATAACAGCATCACGTTAGAATAATGATGAGATGAATGACTCACTACTACCTAAATGAGATTAAACGAGCTACCTATGTATCGTAACGTAATAGTAATACATCACACATGAATATGATGAGCATGTATTAAATTAAGAGACAAATAGGTTTGCTCATATGTATCGGTTACATACATATATGCAGAATGGTAGAATGATTTATCCCCAGCTGCTCAAGTCAACTATTTGTAGTATTAATAGAGATGATAGTTTTAAACTTCACCTATATGTAGAACGACATCATTTCATTAGCCATGCAATTTACATGATGATTGCTTATACCTTTCATGACGACACGAGACACGACACACACACTCATTCTTATAGCGACGGAAGGGAATATAAGGTGCGCTCAAATTTCCAGTTTCTTCTTGTAACAAAACTTGCTTTTAATAATTATCATACAAAACAGATACGAAGGCTAGGCCACTAGGTATCTGCTTTGTTACATGCATAACTGGTTGCTTGTGTACTATGGTTTGATTGCAACTTGTTACTTGCCTTGCCTTGGGTCACTTCACTAAAAGTAAATATTCAAATTTTGTTAGTGGCTTTATTATAGCATTAGTGTACCACTGTACCTGTAGGTACGAGGTAATATTTCTGATTAACATCTATATTGTCCTTGAAGCATGGAGGAATTTGATTCATAGCATAATATGTTAGTAAACATGATATACGTGACTTATAACGTAAAAGCCAATGCACAATGAGCTGCATTGAATTGAATTAATGCATCGATTCAACTGAAATTGGGAATAAGCTGTGAGTTTGATGATAAAACTAAATGTTTAACTGCATGCATTTCTCATACTTCCACTTTCCGAAGCGATGTTTGAATATTTATAATGAAAATTAAATCTACACAAAAATTAAATTCGAAATACTTACTGAAAATCGGATATAGACTTATGTCAGTCAGATCCTCAATGACAAGTTTACAAGCAAAATGGTAGTGAGTATAATTTACTTAACTTATGATAGGTCCACGTTACGGCACATGAATGAAATATTCTTATTGCAGATGCTAGGATTGGATTGTATTGTAGGATCTAACTCGTTCGCAAAACACTTGATGTATGTTGAAAATGTTTTTGTGGGTTTAGTGCCGATTGTACTCAGAATTTTAGCTGCAATGCAATGATTTTATTGCTTTTTCCAAGAACTTTATTACGCCTTACGATCGTGATAATTGTATACAATATGGGACATCTGCTTTATGCAATGACAGAGACTAAGACTGCGACTGTAATATGATCGTGAGCTGTTCCTTGGGTCTGAGTCACGCCAAGACGTTAACTGTCAACTTGCATTATCGGACTGCACAAGGAAATCAACCAAAATAGTATTTTCGTAATTCACGAAAGCCATGATAGCATGGGCAACTCGCTGATATTGGTTACATGAATATTATCCACCTGGATGCTACTGAAATTCAAAGCACTCGTAACTTT
>JAANSM010001808.1:0-16972 GCA_036850725.1 Orchesella villosa
GCAATTAATCAAATTGTAACGTGAGTATTTACCATACTTTGTAAATGGGAATCCTGATTTGTTATTGTCTCAATTATCCCCTCAAGAACTTTTAATACCAGCTGATTACACACATACAATACAGCCTTAAATGAAAGGGAAGAATGAAATGAGCTGAGACATACCCGTGTATACATTCTTCAAGAAACTCCAAGGTAAGTCGAGGTTCATTATGTGCCAGCTTCTCGGAAACACTCTTGATAAACAACGTGTTGTTAGATGGAATGCACAAACCCCATGTTTCTAACAGTTGACCCTGTAATCAACCCACACATTTCATCATTTCATTTCAAACAGCATAAGTGTGGCATAAATTAATTGTCAAATTGGCTGCTTGCACATAGCACATACTTCAATCTTGAGATCAAAAGTAGCCGTGAGTGCACACAGTTGGTTATAGGCTGCGGTGCGGAGATTGGGATCGGATGAGCCGAGATTCA
The DNA here is from genome assembly GCA_036850725.1 of Orchesella villosa. Lineage (NCBI taxonomy): Eukaryota > Metazoa > Arthropoda > Collembola > Entomobryomorpha > Orchesellidae > Orchesella > Orchesella villosa. The sequence continues at coordinate 480 of JAANSM010001808.1, forward strand.
ATAAAGCCATGTTGAGAAGGGTTCCAGGTACATCCTTTGGACGAATCTTCTGATGTACAGTAACTGAATCCTACGCAATTGTAACAAACGAATATATTAGAAACGACTCTTCATTTGAGGTACAAGTTAATTTAATAATCTTCCTCATTAGTAAAAAAAACTAACTGGTTGAGAAAGTTCCCATCTGTTTCTAATATGAATGATAGCTTGAACAATGGAATCACAGTCATTATGAATAAAGGACAAGGGCCCGGATTCGTTGGCAATGGTAAGCGTGAACTGATTGTCATCAACGAGGCAAACTTCTTCAATTTCCGAGGCATAGTACACGTCATTCAGCAACACTGAATGGGACAGCACTTTGGTTTTCTCCGCCGACGTGATTTGAATTGCACTAGGACCCACTTTGATTGTCACCTTGGTGTCCTTGTGAGACAACTTGGTTTATAATTAATATAGATTAGAATAATATATTTCAATAATATATACAAATGAAATTATGGCAAAGATAGAAACGCTAAACTAAAACTAAGTCACGATTAGAATGAAGGACGTTTGAATTAATTGTCATCAGCGTAAGTATTAAGGCAACCGCGTCCCATGCCCAAATAATGGAAATCTCCATTGTGGAACATGTGCTTCTGCACAAGGAATCGCTCTCGATTTTGCCGAAGAAAAGAATGTGGAATAATATCCACAACTGACATCCGTTGTTCTCCTGGGTGAAACTCTCCTCGTGTGGTATGGGAGAACCAATCTCTTAAAACACCATCAGGGCCATTTCCAGAAGCAATGACCCTCTCAACCTCAGAACGTTTGTGGTCTATGGTAGGGAAGAGGATCCTGTTTTTCAGTATGCTTTTGGAGTTGCACATAGTATGTTGATGATCCTTACATCGTGTATGGAGTGATCGTCTGGATTCTCCAAAGTAACACGTAAAACTGTCTTCGTTTTCACACCGGCAACAAGTGCCAACGTAAACCGAATTTCGTGCGAAGCAATAGGCTCGCTTGGTGAGCTCGAGTTGTCCATGCGGACCCAGATTCACTGTCGCACTACTTCCGACGAAAGCACACAAATGACAATGGGGGACGCACGGGTATGTACCGGGACCTAGCCAACCCAACAAGGCGTTGTGGTTGATGTCGTCAATTAGTCCTGCAAATGTACGATAAAATGGTTGAAACGTGTAATGTATTCATAATTAATGTGTTTTAAATTGATTATTATTAATACTCACTGTGTACACTGGGATTGTGACCGGACCGAATTTGATTAACAACCCCATCCGGGTCGCCATGGAAGGGTGTTTCACGAGGGAGTTTGTCAATGTGGAGTGTTCCACCAACCACGTACTCCAAATGTATTTTTTTGAAATTCAAAGCGCGGAGAAATCTAAGAAATCCCGCCAACTCAACTGGATTACTGGCTACAAATTGTGTTGTCCGTCGAATCTCAGTTGACGTCATAAATGTTAACAACAGTGTTTTCAAATAATTTCCGGTCCCATGCTCCCATGTCTGCTATCAACTAATTCATCCATTTATTCCAGTGGAGGACATGATCGCGAATTTGGAGAATCTTCAGGTGGGATGAATGGATCACCAGTGATGATATCCCACTCCCACAAAGTATTTAAATTATGACCTTCAGCCATTACTAACGTTAGACTTGTTACAAACACAATCAATTAAGTCAAAATCTCATATTTTGTCAAAACATTCACAGCTACTAATCACCGGTACAAATTAATTTGAAATCGTCAAAATAAAACACATGCACTCCTTCCCACAACTTCCAACCACTCAGTAAAACAAAAGTAAAAGATAAGCTTTCTTTACTGGACAAGTCCTTCTCCCGCCTGAGCATGCACAATAAGTGGGAACTTTAATATGTGACAAAGCAAAACCAACATATCCATCATTATTACATGCATCTTACTTCTATTTTCTTTCATTGCACCTTCTTTTGCAATGAACAGGAACTGTCGAGTCTACACTTGTTTACTTTGGCTCTACCAATTTTGCTTATGGAACTAAAGATTAGCTATTCATATGTTAATTATCATTCAAACGTCAAAAGAGGTAGAGATAAGCAATAAAGCTGGCGAACTTCTCTCAGGATGTAACAGCCTTTCTATCTTTGCCATAATCTTGTATTCATTTATTATTATTCATATTTACAATTTTAAATACCAAGGTGGAAACTTACCTTGAGAGCATTGTTGAACACCTTCAAATCCTCATCCAAAGACAACGTAGCACCGGGAAGTTTCTGTTGATCCACATCTATATAATCCGATAGTCTATTTGTCGAGTCCAAAAATACTATCTTACGATTTCCCTGTAAAAACACATCACATTCATAGCAAAATCTCATCCAATATTATCAACTTAATGGACAAATAAAAAAGCTAGAAAAGAAACAAATTTTTCATTTATTAGCATACTCTAATTTTTTTAAAGTTAACAGTTGTTGAAAATGTTGAAAGAAAATGATGACGTATGTAAAGTACAGTACAGAAGATGCTTGAATGACGACGATGAAGAAGAGATGAAGAGACAATATAGTATATGGTATGTACTTATATAATTTGGTTACCTTGAGAGGAGCTAAAATCCTATCGTGATACTTGGTATACTCCCTCACCCACGAATTACAATTGTAAATGTACGCAGCATGCAAGTTCTCGTATGCCACTTCCGGCAAAACAACAAACCATTTTTGAAGGTACTCGGTTCGAAAGCGATTATCAGAGCACGTGTGTGTAAAATCTACAACCAATTCGAATGGTTTATGACAAAATGGTTTTAGCGTGAGTATCACATGGTATATCAGAAGGTCACCGTTAGTATCTGCGATTCTGAAAGGGGAAGTAAAAGCACATTGGATTGTTACCATGCAATTGACATCCATACTTTTGTTTTGCATAGATTGCATTATATTATAAATAAATATTTATGAGCTCTTACTTGTAGCGTCTAGCCACATAATAAAATACAGGGTTGCCTGCCCTGGAAGTACCAGCTTGGTAAAATATATTAAGCGACTTGATCGATTTAAATTCATCCTTTTCATGCATGTTATGCTTGGACATGATCTCTTCGAACTTTGTTGACGTCATATCCATGGAGCTCCACCGGGTGTATGAAGAAAACAGCAAACTAGCAGGAAGAGACAATATGCACAACATTGAGGGATATTCCGCTTCCAATCAGCAAAGGGGTTCAGAATAGTGATGTCAATATTGAGGTAACCAGTTACTTGGGAACATACTGAGAATCTACAGGTTTGTGCTCGGGAGGTCCCAAATACGCTAACAAAGTTGCCATTTTATCAAATGGTCGTCTTCCAACCGCTTTATGATCTCGAGACGATGATAAATAATCCCCTATTTTCTCCTGATGAGTCCATAACAATCGATGCAATGCGACAACATTTGCATCACTAACAAATGATAAACAATGAGAGCCACCTGTGGAACACCAACAGTAACATTTCGATTCAACTTCTTCTCACCTCCACCTCCAATCCCCTTCATTTTCTTTAAATAGGCTTACTCTGCTCCACAGTTTCACAGTCTGAAGCAATCTGAACAAAAAATCTTCTCCCTGCTTCAAAGTTGACACGAACAAAATCATTAAAAGGAAGCATGTGCTGTTCCTTCGAAAACTCCACATGATTTGCAATATTCTGCAGAATTTTTGAGACAAGCATGAGTCCTCTCTTGATTTTCGTTGGAGGCTGTCTATCTACAATCCCACTTTCACAAGGGCTCACAATAGCGGGATTGATGAACCTAAGGAAAATTACGGTGCCCACTGCACCCATGTTGTTCTGGGGAAATTGTGGAAATCGCTTGCTCAACACTTGGTACAAGCAATGACACATGCTTCGAAGTTGTGGTGGAAACCTAGATAAATTCAGATATGATACAATACATAGCAATATATAACAAGTTTTAGACACACTAGAAACAATTTCTTTACGGAAAATTATTTATGCGTGTGTACCTATCTGCTGAAGAAACAATGGCATCAAAAACTTTTTGCGTGAGCGCAATCAAATTCTGCCGATGTTGCTCAATATCGTCCGTGGGATCCAGTCTTGCTGGGTCCACCTCAAAACTAACATGATTTTCCGATTGGAGTGGTCTTATCATCGGCTCTAACAAACTTTGAAGGTATGAGGCTCCATATATTTTGAAGCAAAATGCCATGATCTTCGACGCAAGTGAGTTTCCTCGAAACAACGTTTGCATACAGTCGGATGCCTCTACTTCCCTATAAAACATGTTCCAGAGAAGAGGCGACAGCAAATGTTTGGCGTCAAAGAGGGTCACAAGCACTCTAGCTAGCTCATCCATTTGATGGAATGGGACCACATTCGCTAAAGCCATTGCAATTGGTAGTTCCCCTGTACGTTGGTTTTATTTGTCCCGTAGCACAACCACACAAAAATAAACAAAAAAAACACCGTTAGTTACATAACTAATGTGTCCTATTGGTCAAACGAGTGCGGAAAAATTAGATTTCTACTCAAGCGGTAAGTGCACCTGCATGAATGTCATTAGTTCCATGGTAAACTATAATAATTAATAAGGAAAGGATAAATAAAAGCTCTTTGCAGTAAGTATTGATAGTATTTGTATGTATTGGAAGAAGCATATATATTATATATATATTGATATTTCCCGAAGAAAAAAGTGGAGTACTTTTTGTGTTACTTCTTTTTTTGTTTGATGATTTATGAAGGATTTTTGTCAAATACCTTTGTCTCCAATCATTGTAACGAGTTGGACGAGTTGTTCAAAACGATCTGCCAACACAGTTTCCGCCAAAGTATCGAACTCTGTCCCTTGTTGTAATATTTTCGTTAACACCTATGCACCATGATTTTTTACACATTTTTTCATAGTGGCCATCATCACCCACCCATCATCGCGCACATTCAACAAACACGTACGTGTACGTATGTACATACATAAAAGGAAGAAAAACAAGAAAGAAAAAAATGAAATCAGAAACAACATTCAAAGCCACACAATATAAATAGTATTTTTTTGTTACAACTACTACTAGAAATCTTATTCTATATCAAGCTCAACAAATGCACACGGGCATAAAAATTTAATTTTTATGCGTCGTCTAGTTGAACGATTATTTTGTACTTGAGTTGGTATACTTAGTTTTTGAGTTTCTCAACTAGTCAGTTAGTTAGATAGACTTTATTCAGTTTTTAATGCATTTTGATTTAAGTTAAGATTTATGTACCTCCATAAATGCAGCTCGCGTTTGCAAATCAGGATGATAACCTAAGGAGATTGAGTGCATGAGACCAGAGTCAATGTTAGCACTGAGTAAATTGGACATTGCTTGGATTGTGGCGTTTCTCAGTGCTTGTAATTTATTCGCATGCGCTGCTTTCGGTCCTTTCTGTTCCAACTCTTGACCTTCTGTACACTCATTCAACAGGTTTTTGAACAGAGTAAAATACCTAAATAGATAATCACACACACAAAATCTCGTTGTAGCAAACAAGACGCTTGAGAGATGATCACAAAGGAGAGTAGATAAGGTCTTTACAATATATATATATATATACATATATAGCAGCAGCAACACGAACGTACGACACAACATTAAAATCATATTTAAGTTGAAAAGCAGTAAGCAAAACATAAATAATATTCAGGTAGGATATTTAGTAAATGTGGGTGAGGAATCTCATTTTACTTAAGAAATAACTGAGATTTCGCTTCCATCAAGTCACCCCGATCGGACTCCTCGGGTTGAAGAGGAAGTCCTCTCAGTAATGCCGCTACTGCTTCCATACATGCCTTTTGAAGAATTAGCAATGTTTTCATTAATTTCATATTATTTAGCAAACCATAGTGTTGAGAAATTGGGAAATTATGAATACAAAATAATAAAGAGCATCCAAACTGATCTCAGAGATAGATTGAGGGCATTGTGAGACCATGCGTAGATTGGCCCATTTCTTACATTACAATACAATGTACCTGATCTAAATCACGCGTAATAAGAGTCACATCTCCTTGAGTGGGAGGAACTATTTGATGAGAGGTACCCATCACCCAGTCTGTCAAATATTCGACGAGCTTGTTACGAAACTTCATTTCTTGTCTAAATGCCAAGTCATCACGTCGATTCATCATGGCTTCCACCAGCTGACATAGTTTAGTGCGAATGTGAAGAGCATGTACAGTCATGTCAATGTGTCGCACATATCTATAAACATGGGGGCGAAGTAATACTTAGCGATAACTTGGTTCAATGTTTGTTAGACCAAACTTCATTTATAAGGTAGTTTACACAGCACCTAACAATTGCTAGCATCATGGTTTCAATACTAGTTGCCCCTAGGTGTTCTGACGGTTGGTCCATCTTGTTCTCAAGCACGTTCTTCATTATGAAAATTATGTGCTCAATGAACTGCGTGTTGATATCGGTAACAATCACCTAAATTAGTATTTAAAACGAATAAAATTATGTAGTTTCCTCTGTTTTCAGAAGAGATCTCTTGGTTTTGTTGCTAAACAAAAATTACTTGTCCTTGCTGATCAAAGAACTTTTCCACAATCACTTTAATCTGGTCAAAGAGGATGGGATAGAGGGCTGGAGCCATTTCATGTCCAACGAGCTCCTTCACATGTTTCTGGATCTGGGCTCCAAACTTTTCATTGGCACATACCAACAATCTCAGTAGCTGGCTCACAAATCTGAAACCGCATCACAGCCAATTAAAAGTATAACCAAGATGGGCAGTAAATAAAGAAATCATGAGGGTAATTGAGTAAACTTACTGCGTAACGGGACAATACTGCATGTCTTGTGAGGTAAGGACACTTGAATTGCGAGAGTTCAAGGACAATGTTGAGGATGATGAGAGAGGTAGTCTAGCTGGACTTTTCCTTTGGAGACATACGCCACCAAGTGCGCAGAGAAAGCCCGTCATGTTGGCCCATTCATTGATCTGATCCTGCAAGCAAATTAAAATTCGACTCTGGAGAAATAATTGTACATATCTCTCTTAACCAATTGGAGTAGGGCGTTTGAGGTTAATGCTCAGTAGTTGGAATCTACCTCCAAGTCATGATCAGAAGAATGATGTGAAGCTCGTCGTTTTCCTCGCTGATGGAACTCACTTATACCCTGAGTCCCTTCCTCCACTCCGCTCACTTTCCCTTTGGGGTAAGCGAGAAAATGCTTGGTCGTGGATTCCCAGTTCATAAAACTTTCTTCCCATGCCTACAACAGTACCAGACACAGAGAAACATATAGTGCAAAATACGCAAATACTAATAACAATAATGATTTCTCCTTAAAGTTTGCTACCTGAAGGACGCCAGTGGTACAATGCTCGATTTTCCTGAGGAGCGCCATAATCTTCTTTTGGAGGGAAACTCGACCTACAAGCAAAAACCCAATTGAATATGGTCATTGGAAACGTAAGCTCCTTGACAAAACACTGGTTAAGCACACAAACCTTGATGATGCTCCCGACAGTATACTCTCGACTCTTGATTAGCTAAAAATGAAAGGCAATCATGGTGTGTGTACAGAGTGGAGAGAGAGCAGGCAGCGAAAGGTTGGTGTTAAAAAATTGTTTACGATTTTTGTTTTGCACAAGAAGACAGCAACACAAAAAGACAAAGAGAGAAACAAGAGCAGAGTGAGCCACAGTGATCAATGAGAATGACAACAGTAAATATAGCATGGTATTGGTAAGTACGTAAGAGTAGTAAAAGTGGTAACAGCGCAGGAGAAACTTTAACCAAAGTTGAAGGTGTGCAGCCCCATGCCCATAAACCACCCAATAATCAGTAAATTAGCACAACATAGCAACGCCTCCGCTCATACATCAACTAAGTACTACTTGAAGTTGGACATCTTACTTGTAAAAGGGTTCGTATCACATAGCCCCAGCTTGCTGGTCGCAATAGAAATGGAACAGTAGATAATCTATAGTATAATAGAGTACATTGGTTGATTGTGATTACCTGTGTTCAGATTAGCCGATGCGGAAGCCAACTCCAAGTAAATGTGGTAGTTTGGAAGGAGGCAGGTGACGGTGAGCTCGTCGGGCCCACATCGAATGTCTGCTTCTTCGCAAAGAAGGGCAAAGCAGGACATGGCGATTGGCACTGCTTCCATATCAATGCTCCAGAGGTACATGAAAAATACCACTTCCAGTTTGATGTGAGCCTGTCGACAGATAGCAATGTGGGAGCCAACGTTCGCATAGTCCTTGTGACGGGATAAGAATGCGTTGCGGCATATCAAAATCTCCCGGAGCCATTTCAAAATGTCAGTGTAGTTGACGATCAAGTGTTGTATTAGTTTTTGAGATATGGAAAATAGAACCTGAAGGAGAAGCAGTCAAGGTATTATCTTTTTTATATTTAATATTAGAAGCCAATCCACCGAGTAGCTTCCTTGGTGATCTCTCGTTGCGATCCAAGGGTAGAACTAACCTGAGATGATACATCCCAAAATGTGTTGATAGGGGCTTCTGGGTTCCACATCTCAATCTTTTCTGGACGATGTAAAACCAGAAGGGCTTCCATGGCTTCTTGTGCCACATCCGGCATTGAAGTCTGATGAACCAAGGAAACTAGTCCATTTATTAGCTCCAAAGTGGAGCTTTGAATCTCATGGCCAGCTTTACCTTGATTCTAAAAAATATTGGGATTTATAACTCATTACAAAACATTATTCAATAAGTATATATTGGATCGAGGTGAGAGATGGCAACCAAAGTGTGTATTTTTCTGTACATACGTTTAGCATAAGCATGGGATCTGCGTGGATAAGGCGAACCATCCAAAACAAGAGATTTTTGTAGCTGGCTGGCTCTTCGGATGCCTTCTCTTTGAATTTCAAATTGGTTACCTTTTCTTGAAGCGTTAGTCGCTAGAATTTATGAGTTAACAACAAAAACAATCAACATATTAGTCTTTACAATGGTAGCGTCAAGTTGTGTTAAACAACATGGCAGAAGAGTAGTTTTTACCTGACATAACTACACTCCACCAAAAGTAGTCATTTTTCAGTTCGCAGCATACGTAAAGCAGTCAAAAATATAGCATAATACATAAATTGTAGACAGAGTTAATGCTTAAAGTAGTGTATTCCTTCTTCGATGCTTAACATGGCGTACGAGAAGAAATATTTGTAGAGAGAGAGTTACAAATACAAAATAACGTGTAAGTACACCCACGATCCACATTTATATACACATTTGATCATTAAGAAAACAAGAAAGAGAAAGGAAGGAAAGAAAACAGCTAAACTTCACGACCCAAATCACGAACAATGTGAAGACAAGACATGGTTAAAAGAAATGTACTTATAATCAAAAACTATTATGATTTTTAATAATTGCTCTTGGACTGTGTACCTGAATCATTTTCAATGGGGTGTGCGTGATATAACCTTGGGTAACTTTATTTAATGTCTCTGTGAACATGGCTCTAAGCTCGGAGGATTTACTGTAGACCATATCAATTTGTGGCCACCATGACAGTCTTGGTTGGGTAATGATTCTGAATTACAAAATAAGATTTTATTTAAACTTTGCTGCACATTAATGTTAAATCAAGAAAGAAGCATGGTGCTATTACTTGTGCAAAGAGCTAATCAAAACGAAATGGTAGACGGGCGGAGAGCTGGGGTTGAGACACACTTTGAGTGGCTCGTTGTTGTGGGGGTTGATGCGGAAGCAGGAGACAAAACAATCAATCATGAGTTCTATGTCAAGAGAGGCAAAGTTCTGTCCTCTTGAAAAGGGTTTAATGGGATTGAATAGTAGCAGCTACAAAAAAAGTACAATAAATAACTAATGTACGCTCACTCACGCTGTACTCCCACATGAATTCACAAAATGAGTCATGTATTAAATAATATACATTGCCTTTACCTTGAGATCATTGAATACATTTTGTACGAGTAGGAAAACGACATTATTTCTGTCCAAAATATTGATGTAAGTTGACACCTGAAAAGGAACAATAATATTTAATATTTAAGTTAATTGTTGGGACAGAGACACTGCTGAACTCATCAAGTGAAGAAGGGATCTGTACGCATATATATGGAAACTTATTATCATGTAGATTTCAATCGTCTAGTGCCAATGTTAAACGCTATCTATTCACTACCTTTTTTAGCAATATATATTGCTCTAGTCTATGGGTGCCAGTGCAACAAAAATACCTTAAGCAAATGCAAGTTGCATAAAACGATGTATGCAGATCAATGTTTAATTACTCAAGGGGTTCGAGCGCAAGCAAAATGTTTGCCGAAAATGGCATCTCCGACTTTACGGCTATGAGAAGAAGGGCAGTGTACTCTCTCCTCTCCTGGTAGAGTACCAGCAACAATGTGATACTCAAGAGTATTTTCAACTCCAAAATGTTGATAGACTCTTCACTTTTTAAGAACTGGAAGGAGCTTTTATTAGGCCCAGATCATAGCTGTGAAGATTTGTACGAAATAATTTCTCGACGACTTGCCAAATAATATTGAAAAAATGTATAAACGTATAAGGACAGAAGGCTCACTGCCATTTCTGATATGCTGGTTGCGGACAGCCGCCTTACCTATAAAGATTATGTACAATAATAACTACTGTAAACTCGTCTCATGACAATGTACTTAATCTCTCTCTTACCTAAATTGTACGCACATATATGGATTTCAATTATCATGAACTAATGTATGAAACTTAAGTTTGCAATAAAGCCTAATAATAATAATAATAACATAAGTATGTAATTTCAAATTGGAAATGTTGGAATGAGGAACTGGGTTAGTGATTTCACCTTGCATAATTTGACACAGGTAACAGCAGCAGCCTCCGTAAGCTGCTTAGAGGAACTATGTGGAGATAAAGCTTTCTTTAAACTATCCATAAACTGTTTTTTCTTGCAATGTCGAGGTGAGCAAGGGGCTCCAGCATCCGCATTCACGATCTCTTCAAGAATTTTCTACAAGTAAATGGAAAAAAGACTATTCTATGTTCGAATAGAGATATGGAGCCTACGCATCGACTAAGTATTCAAGAGGGCTTACTGGTGAAAGAACGAGAAGCATTATTTGAAGTGGCCACACGGCTGCTCGGCGCTTATTGTTCTCAGCGAAACTGTCCAAGAGCTCAAACAGCGACTCACAACACTTGGCCAGCTCTTCACAAGGCTTCTTCTGTAGGTCAGCAAATTCGTGAGGGTAGTTATCCATCCAATTCCATATTGCTTTTTCCAACGCATTCATCAGTACAAGGTGAGCTCCCTTCTTCAGCGACTTAAATTTTTGCACCGTTTCTAACACAAAGAAACACAAAATATCTACCAAATAAAAGAACGTTTTTCTCCATTCTTATTTCTTGACTTGATCCCCCCTCATAAGTCTGTCACTGACTTACCATTGAGAAGCTTGTTGAGTCGGACCAAATCCAAACTTATATGTTGTATCAGGTCAATGTCCGTGTAGTCTGGGTTCTCCTCGTTAGTCGTGCTCAGCTCCTGGAGCCTACCGGACACGCGGTTGAAAACAGCGTTGAAGTTGTTCACTGACAAAGCGTAAAGCACCCGAGATGCTAGGGCTCGAACTTGGATCACTTGTGGACTCTCAGGAGGCAAATCTGGAGGTGGAAATAAACACAATATTTAACCAATTTAATCTAGTTGAAGCCCTCTTGTAACGAGTGTCTCTATGTCCCATTCAAATTACCTATAAATTGAGTGACTTCTCGCAGTAGGAGCTTCACATTCATTGCCTCATCATATCTGGTGGTGTCCTTTGGCTGGCCACTCAAGCACTTTTCCAACGTGTCCATCACAATGAGCAAGGACTCGTAGTAATGCTTCTCGAAATCGGGGCCATGAGGCCTCTGCGATGACAAAATGATAACAAACTGTATTGAATAGAAAAACAATTCATCAGCATTACTATACACCATTTCATCTCCTTCCTTTCATCTTTAAACTCCGTGCTCTCAACGTCATCACCATCTCAACACGAAACTATCAAGGAAAAGTTGTACGATTTCATCCATACTTTTACCCAACAATGGATGCTTCAAATAATGATGGTGATGATCATCAAGTGTCAAGAAAGAATCAACAAGGAATTTAGATAACAATCACACGAGAAGAAAAGGGAGTGCAAGTTAAGTGGGTGTAAAGTAGGCTTATAAAGAGTTTTATAGTCCGTCTGCAGCTGCCGAACCATCCCATCGTATTTACTTATTCTGATTTATTTGAGGTGAGAGTACTCTCAGTTCAGCTCACTCACCGTCTCGTTTACTTTCTGCAAAATCTTTGTGAGTCCTGATATGACCAAAGAGAAACGGTAATGTGAAATGTAGATCAGACAGTCTTTATTTTGTTCCACGTTGTACCTTGCATGAGTAGTTTGAGGACCAGTCCGACATGGCAACTGTCACAAAATATAATAACATCATCACATTCAACATCCATAACCAGAATTTATGACAAGTCATAAAACTTTTTTGCTGCTCCAACTGGGAGTTAATAACCACCCTTTTGGAACTAGCTCTCGCCTCCCATTCCGATTAACTTGAGAACATCATCCCTACTTTTATGAGAAGGTAAAAGTTTTTTGTTCAGCTTCTATTTGCCAATAATGAATAAGCCGTAGTGAATCTAGTTTACTAAAATGGAAATATTATGTACATTTTCCACATTGCTAAACTCCTCCGTTCTATGTCTGCAAATGGTCCTCCAAAACACATTTTTAAACCCACTCTCTCCACAACCAAGTAAATTTTCGATGCACATCTGAACCCCCACCTGCACTCTGAGTACAGGGAGATCTACCATGGTGAATTTTGACATTTCGGCTTCCTTTTTTATCAAATGGAAAATGAAAGGAGAGAGAAAGTTTTGGGATGAAAGTGGTAGGGCTAGGGAAATGAGAAAACAAGTGACGGTCTGGATTCGGTAGCAATTCGGGTAGCAAAGGATTCGGTAGCAAAGCAGGATTCGGTGGCCTGCTTTTGCTCACAACCCATCTGATCAGATGTCAGAATGATAATGACAGGTCAGCTCAGCTTTCGCGCATAATGGGTCGTGTGAACAACTAGCATTCATTAAGCAGTGATCGGATGAAATTACATTCTGCTCAAGCATATATTCTCTCTCTTTCTCTCTCTCCTCTCTCGCTCTATACAAGAGGTATGTACTGTATATGAAATGAAGGAATTTGATTTATATATTACCAAATGTTCGAATGTTCGCCTGACGTTCTCTCTGCGTAAGAGCCCGGAGAGAGGAGAAGAAGCACTTTGGTTACTAATATAATTAGTTGATGAAATCATGTATGGAAATTGAGTAAAAAATATATAAGAAAAGAAGAACATAATAGGAATTTTAGTCCCCTGTGTACATTACCTGTTCCTCAAAGCGCATGATGAGGGAAGAAACCCACTCAACTGGCTTTTGGGATGCCATATTGTTGTTTTTCTGACTCGATTTCTCGTGTCTTCTACTCCTACATAGGCGTTTGTATTCCACTATTTCTTTATTTTTGTTTTTTTTTCACTCGCTCAAAAGTAACAGCAATATCAACATCATCACAGGGCCACTGCCACTAGCGTAGACAACCTCCACCATGCCATTTTCTTTCTGCCATTGTCAATTTCTAATTATTCTAATAGGACAAGTAGAGAGGAACGAGTCCGTTGAATTTCACACATTTTTACCCATGTTTGAAGAGGACAAGGACAGTAGTAAGTGGACTGCGCGAGGAGGCAGTGTTTCAAACAAACGATTTTTTCTTCCTCCTCGTTTCATCCAATGAATTCTGAGGGAGTCAGCTCAACAGTGCCAAAATCATGTATATACATACGTATTTTTTAATTTAATTGTGGGCCTGAGATAAAACCACTTGTTTAGTTTGTAGTTTGGTAAAACTATAAATTATAAATATCTTTGGTGAAGTGAAGAGTATCAGAGTTTATCTACTGGATTACTAAGTTTAATACTGTTTCACTCTCCAGTTGAACTTGGGACCAACGTGACAATTGCAGTTCAATACGTGGGTTTAGTTGAAATCCCCTTCCATTCTTTGTAAACTCCCTTTTCTTTTTTTTCGAAACGAAAGATAATCCATCATTTTTTCCTTCTTTTTAGCATGATGCAACTTTATTTCCAGCGTCTCCTATATTGATCGTAAATCTTCCTTTACGACTCATTTGTCCCTGTGCATGATGCTTGATGATTTCATCCCATACCAAACAAAACTTTTATGCTAATTAGTTCGGTTCGCATATTTGCTATACTTCTACCAAAGTAATCGCGTTTATAATTCACTTTTTAGGCACATTTTTTAAACTGTTTGTGTTTGAAATTGAATTGAAGTGAACAACGTTTTCGACGTCCCTTCTTCCTCACCTCCATTATAGCCCCTTTGGCCTAGCCATGATTATAAATGTGATGGAATCGTTCCTTGGATTTTGCTTGTTTTCCTAAAGTAGTGCCTGAACTGAGCCACTCGCAATTGGAGGTGATTGGAGACAGAGCTGAGAGGGATGCAGCTGGTATAGAAAAGGTGTGATGCTGATGATGATGACACTCGGCAACACAGTCGGTGAGAATATAAGAGAAAGTATGGAGTTGAAAAAGAGGAGATGGAGACTGGCTGCAAGGCTGTTTCTGCTGCTGGTAATGAATTTGTTGCTGAGTGTGATTGTGATTGTAATGAATTAATTGGGAACTATTATAACAATGCATTGTAAACTAGTGACAATAAAAACTCTCACTCTCTTTGTCTTTGATTGGGTGCGGGGAACTCTGGTAGGAGAAACCTAACAGAAAAGTACTAAATCTTCAATGCCTCTTTACTTCACCGACTAAATAAAACACCAGTCCTGCCCGTCCGTCACCAATGGTTCCTGTGCTAACTCCATCCTTTCACACTTGAAGATCAGTCCAGCCAGATGTGTGAGAGAGACCGGAAGAAGCGTTGGAGGTTGTTGAGATGGGTCGTGGGTTCATGTTCCTTATCTTTTTTAGGGCTCTCACATCAACCTTAGTCTAGTCTCTTAGCTATCATTCCCCAGTAGTTTCTATTGAAATGAAATGAACAAAGAAATGATAAATTATGTTCCAAATAAAACATTGTTCGCTCTCTTTCTCTATCTTTAGTCTAGTGCTCTAATCTGGAAGTGTGGGAAAGAGAGTGGCTCGATGGATAATGATTATTTTGTACGTCGTAGAAAACACGGTGGTGGGAGTAGTGATGTTTGGAAATTGTGTAGTGGTGATGTTCACAGAAGTGAGAGGCAAAGCCAGAACTTATTACAAAAGAAATAACTCCCGAAACCTTACTCATACACCGAGAAAAGCTCGAAGACGGGAGAGAGAGAGCGAAAAAAAACAATATAGGTATTCATAAACCTACATCTATGTTCCATACATACTCATGCAGAGTGAAGAGCGAGCTGGCTGCTGTGGAAACAGCAAAATATAATGCATCCTTCCGAATAAACTAGTTGAAACCCTTTGGAATCGAATACTACGTAACGTGTAACATTCTTATGTGCACGCATACATCCATTTCATCTCTCTCCCTCTTACAACATCACGATCCGAACATCCAACATCTGGAAACGTGGGAGATGAAAAAGACAATTAGGCCAGTTTCATGACCAACTCTTTTCTCTATCACCGTTACTTTCCACAGTCATTATCATCTTTGTAACATAGCATCAGGAGCAAGAAAAACGATCAATAAATCCTCTATATAGTCTCTTTCACTGAGCCTCTCTTTCAATACTCTTGAGGAAAATGTTGAAAAAACATGGAGCAGAGATTATAATACGGAAGAATATGAAAATTGGGAAAAGGGTGCTACTTGAGAACTCGTCCTTGCTTTGCATACCATGATTAGGTTAGGGAAACCAGGAAGGAGATTCATGTTTGTCATGTACATGTGTTTTTCTTCCCTTTGCTTTCCCTTACTTTTTCTAACCTCCTGATAAATTTGCTTTCGCACTAGGCCCACACTCATTTTGATCATAATAGTAGTAGTACATGAGTAGTAGTGTGCTTCTATTCATAACATTTATAACAAGATATGTAGACCATATAGGAAATATCTACTGAAAGCTTGTATTCTGACAAATTATTAAAATTTTAAACTTTGTTTTCTGATTGACAATTGGTCATTTAGTACATTTGAACTTATGACTTCTGACAATAATAATTCAAAACAAGAAATATAAGCATTTTAGCAAGAATCTACTGAAGGCTTGTATTCTGACTAATTATTAAAATTTTAAACATTGTTTTCTGATTGACAATTGGTCATTAAGTACATTTAAACTTATGACACCCCACAATAAAAAGTCACAACAAGAAATGTAAGCCTTTTAGGAATAATCTACTGAAAGCTTGTATTCTTACAAATAATTAAAATTTTAAACATTGTTTTCTGATTGACAATTG
>JAANSM010001809.1:0-16969 GCA_036850725.1 Orchesella villosa
TCATCCTTACAGCCCTCTTTATTCATAATATAACCTACTTAATTTAACCGAAAATCGTCAAATCATCATAAACTGAATTAGTTTGTGCTATCTGTCGGTCGGAACTCATCACAGAGACATTAAAAGATTAAAAAATCTTGTCTTCAGGCCCCTGTGAAAGGGTTTTTGCGAATTCCATCAGCGATTCTTATTGGAAATTGGTATGTATAAAGTTTATTTATGCTTCTTCATTGATTTCTTTTTGTTGTTCCTCATCCGTCATCACTTAAAAAGTTATCCACTTGTTCTCTTATAAATGCTAGCCAAACTAGAGCACACGTAAATTGTGAATTAGGGATTTCAAAATACCAAAGAAAACCGAATCATAGCATGAAACCGTATTGAGAACCTATCTCAATATCATCCCACATGTAAAATGTATCGAAATTCATTATTAGAGATGAGAACGAATCGAGTCGGTTTCTAAATGACTTTCATGAAATGGACTTAATTTGCCTGCTTACACCAACCATTTTAGAATTCGTTCAAATTCCTACGGTAAAAGTCTGTGACCGAGCATTTCGAAAGAAATCAATTAGTCCGTATCAAAACTGAAAGTTCCAATTTTCTTTGGGTATTTAGATACTTTCTAGTTGTAAGTAAAGTACCTAATTTTTGTACAAGCAACATGATTTTAAGCTGAAGACATCCTGTCAAGTCTTTCTCTCTTTGTTGTTTACAACCACATGTGACAAATTATCAAGTAAGTTCACACGCTCTTGGCCTCTCAAAAGCTGTTGCTCATTGTTATACCTGTCAACTCATTTGCATACGTGTGTGTGCGCATCCCCAAAAATATATTGAAAATGTAGGTATACACACATTTTTTCAACTATTATCCTTAAGGGGATGACGTAGGTGGTAAAAAAATGTTTCCCTAATCTTACTCTTTTTTTTGTGTAATGCCACCAACCAACAATGTCTCGGCTGAGTGGTCATAAAATCGATATTTTTGAACTTAGTTTTCATTGTCAATACTTAGTTTAGCCAAGCATTTACGAATGCAGATAATATGGAAATTTAGTGTAAAATAACGACACCATGAAGGCATCACAAGTGTTTGTTTGATGTGTTGAGTGCGACATGGTTTGATCATCAATTGATCTGGATGATCACAAAATGGTAATCGTGTGTGAAGATGAGGTCATGAAGCAACCAGGTCTATTTCTAGATTCTATACTAATTGTAAATAACCATGGTATGATGAACACACACACACACACATACATACGCATAATAGATGCTCTTTGGGTCTCCCTGCAGACATGTTACAAATAATATGTGTATTTGCGCATGCATACGAATGACTGAATGAAATTGCAATCCCAATCCCCCCCAACAAATAGGCAACATCTGACATGAGGGACAATTGAAACGGTAACATTCCTCGTTTTTCTCCGAAAAGCCAATAGAACAACACTGTGTTACACATAAAAGATGAAAAAACTAGGTAAGTAAACTTGTATCACGACTATTCACGACGAGGCGGAACAAGCATAATTTTTTTTCTGCTTGATGGTTTTTCTATTAAAAAGATAAACAACGTTGTGTGTATATCATTGACGCTTTTCATGTGTGTTGCATTACATGTCACATTAAAATGGTACCATCTCAACATCTTTTCCTCAGACGATAAAAAAGCTCCAATTGCCCCAATAATTTTCACCGTCTTACAATTGATGACGATTGAGTTTTAGCATTGCTGTTATTCTTATCTTTTTATTGTTATTACATTAGCATACACCTTTATCATTATATTATGTAATAATTTTTCGGTTATCTACTCAGAACTTGAGGGAACTTCGGGCATATGAGCAAATTGTGGTAAATTAGAAACATCCTGTTTTAATGCTTCTCCTTTATGCGCTCAAGTTTTGTGTCCATATGTTACCTCTTCGATTAAATAATTATCTCACTGAAACAGCTATCCCCAACAAAACTTCCTAATCCAAAAATCGTTGTTGGGTAAAAGAAACCTCTTCAGGATTCCTGAAATAATGACGCTTTAAAAATATTATATTGTCCGCAAATAAAAACGCTAATAACTAGTATAATCACATACTTTATGGTTTGTCATGGACCGAAACGGTAGCAGCCGTAAGTAAAATGGTTTGTGTATTGGACAACGAGTCAATTTGGTTCGAGTAATATGGGATGGTTTTACAATGTACATTTGTATGTGGAATTACAAAAAATCAGGTGGCGTGAATTCAAGTGATCATCCTGGTATAATCATCACCATATCGTCATCATTGTCTACAATTCTGTAGTTCCACTGTGGCGTCATACCAATAATAATGATGTGAACATGCAATCTGGATGCGCAGCTATAATCCGATGGTTTACAATCACAATCGTTCGCACAGTGAAACTATGAATCTACACGCTTTTGAGGCTTGAGAAGTACACACATTCGCAGAGGTATGTGATTCGCACTGTCAGTAAAGTACTTTTGTTACTGCTACTGTTCAAGTACTAACAATAAGAGCAAGGTGATCATTGGACCCTGCATGTCGTATAACATAATCATATTGTACTTAAAATTCAGGTAAGTAAAGCGAGCATTGATGGATGCAAGTAGGCACTACAATGTGAATGTGGCATCGATCAGTGCGAAAGAAATTTGAGATTGTGCAGAAGAATCCTGTTTTCCGTCGTTTTCTATCCCTGCTGTTTGAAACTATATGTGTTTCACAGTACAGAAGATTAGCTAGATGTTTGTTGTCATGTTGAATTTGATAATAAAAGCTTTCTAAATAAAGCCCGTCCTCCTCCTGTAGGTTACTGCTTTCCTCGGTTAAGGTATTTTTATGGGAGGCCTTCTTACCTGACCGAGTATAAGAGAGTCAACTCGTCAGCTAGTCTCGACTAGAATTGATTTAGCAATCACTTGAGACAGGTGTACTATTCCTGCCGTCATTTTTGTACTTTGTGGCTTACTTGTTTCTGCTTCTTTGCTTGAGTTTTGAGGGCTAGTGAAATTTGTATATTAAGAAAAAAGAAAGGAAAGCCTCAGAAATATCTTGTGCCCGAGTTTCAACCGATATTTCACGGAGAGGCTTATCCAGTTTCAAATTGCCGAGCGGTTTTTTATATAGAAAGTGACACTTCTTTTTTTTTAAAAACAATGGGGAAATTCGGAAGCCTATCGGCACAAGGCGTTCTGTGTTGTGCGCTGTTTTTGCAATACTTTTGTTTAACTTCTCAGTTTGATATGGAAACTTTAGGAAAGGCTGCCAAAGGTAGATTGGGAAGTTTATACAATCTCAGAAATAAACTTACGAGATCCTCCTCATCCTCCTCCGTAGTTGGATCCGAAAATAGTGGCCACCTGCAAAGTTCCTCTATACGAAGAATCACACCAGCACAGCAAAAGGAAAGTCGTGGATACTCCTTTCACCTCTCCTCTGCTGACATAAGTAACCCAATGTTCACACAGAGTTACAGTACTCGTGATTTTCATAGTCGCATGGGTAAAGTTTCTGATAGCTCAAGAAAGTGGAAATCATCCGACAAGTCTTTGGACAAGTATGCAAAATACCAATACAAAATAGACAACGACAATTCTTGGAAGGATAGTAATAGAAGTGGGCTAAATAGTTTCAATATTCATCAACTGGATGCCAAAAATAGTAGTCATGAAAGCAAGGCGAAAGTGAAACAAATTGTTGCAGTTACTACTCCCCAACCAACAACAACTACCACCATGTCTTCAATTAAACCGGATAAAATCTCTCCATTTTTATCAAACGGACTCGACTTAAGCCCAATGAAGGTATTGGGACAAGGGCTAAATACAGCTATGACAACAGTTTTAACCCAAAAGCTAATGGGCATGATAGATCAGGAAGTACCGTCCGGTTTCTTGAACCCACTCAAACATCTCGTATCATCTGGGCAACGCATGGTAGAATTTTGGGACAAAAGAGCTAATGCTCGGGATGGGAAGGCTCCAGGAATCGTGGAAATGTTTGGGTATGGAATCGAGCAGCTGAAAAATTATCGGGATGGCCAACCTATGCTTTCCTCCGACCCAATTGCTAACATTACATCTGCCTCCAAAACAATGATTCAAGGAATGATGGTGATTAAGAAACTCACAAATCGTGTACTCGGTTATGATACTGATGATCAAGCTGTTGTTGAAAGCAGAGGAGGGTACGACCATGGTGGTGGCTACGGATGGGGACATCATGTCAGTTATGGGTAAGCTGAGTACATGTGCTCTTCTACATGATAATTTAAAACAAAGATTTCTTTGTTATAATGATTTATAGCAGTCAAAAACAAGTTGCAAGGGCCATTTGGGTATGTATAAATTCAGAAATATGTATGAAAGTGATTACATGACTCCTAGGCACTATTTGGATCCATACGCAATCCTAGCCACTCTTGGCTTTGGAGTTTTTCTTTTCAATGTTATTTTCAATCTGTTAAATAATGCTCCTGCTGGAGGAACATCCGGAAGGTCATTTGATGTTGCTGATATAGATATTCCTCTAGCGCTTTCTGATATAGTCTCGAATGGTAACACAGAACAAGTAAGTTGTCTTGAGTTTGAGTCAGGAGATACACATATTTGTATGGACTTGAACTAAACTTTCTAACTACCAAGACATCGACAAGATTGAATACGTAACAAAGACAAAAAAAGAGACAATAGAAAATTCATTCGATTTATTTTGACAAAATGTTTAAAAAAGCTTAAAGACACATGACTCGACGTTAAAGCTGACCCGCTGACCATAACAAAACTACATGTACATTTACGATACGGTTACAGTACGTACTACTTTGCATAACATAGAAACTGACTTGAATTGACAGGGGCATTGGTGGACTGGACCCATTTGCATTACTCGCTGCGTTGGCATTCGGAGCTTTTCTGTTACAGCTTTTGCTTACCCTATTGAACACAAGTCAAAGATCCCTTGACGTTGTTGACATAAACTTACCCTTGATGATGTCTGACTATCATGTACCAAACATTATGACGAGAATGGATGTAAGTATTGTAACGAAACTGACATATCACGGCAAAATGACACATTTCGACAAAAGGCCATTTTCAGATAGACTTTATTAAATTGTTTAATTGTGTCTGAACAAAATAGAAAATTTTCGGAACGCCAACAGTTCGCACACGTCGTTCAGCTGATGAGGACAACCCGTTTTTCAATTCCGTGGTAGATAAATTGGAAGGAGTGTACAGAACTTACAAAACTGTATCAGGTAACCCATCATGTGCAAAATTATACATGTGCCGAGCTGCCATCCAGGATTCAACAGATGATCACAGTCTGTTCTCTCAACTCTACACGTAAGAAGATAAAATTGCATAAAGTTTCGCTACATAAATCATTTCCGCCTGGTCTAACAACCAGTTTGCAAACTAATTTGTGTAGTCTTGGACTCGGACAACTGTCTGGTGACATGGCATCCGTCACCATGATGAAATCGATACAGACCCGGGTGGCGAAAGGGGAAGATGTTAATTGTGAAGCAGAAATCAAAGGATGTTCGGAGTAAATTACCATATACACAGTAACCATAATCTACTGCATTTTTATTATGAAAATCATGTATTTTCTGTGGAAAGCACCCAAAAAATGAATCAGTATCACATCGCCCCAATAATAGTAAATGACAGAACCTCTACGATACGGTATCTCTACATGAGCGTTGCAAAACGCATTTCAATTTATTGGTTGAGTCTTGAATGTATCTTTCAGTTAAAAAGGAGAAAACGTTGTTTTTAACCCTAAAGGAATGCTTTCGGTGGCACGAATGTTAGTGATTTTTATGCTTATATAATTTACTTTTTTTGCACCAAAAACTGAACTTTTGTTACCATAATCATTATTAGCATCACATTCTTACATAATTTGCTACATATGGGGTTTGGCAAATTTCACAGTAGTTAGAGCAAAAATGTGTGGGTGATGATGATGATAGTGATGACATGTTTTTATGATGATGTGTATATATACTTTTATAGCATTACAGTTATTTATTATAAATTATAACAAAGTGAGCAGCCATAACATGTTTTAAGTATTATTTAAACTGTTCTTAGTGTTTTAGGTTTGTTAACCTTTGCGGCAAAATAATTCTTAGTATTTAAAATACCTAAATTCTACAACTATTAACTAATCCCTGTTAGTAATTTTTGAGCTGAGTTTTTGTTTTATAAAATGACACATAAATTTATTGATGTTGATGCAAGAAAGAAGTTTTGTTTTGGTGAAATGCATGAAAAGATTTATTAAAAACAAGTTGAATAAATGTTTAATCAAATATACGGTAGTGGAAATGTTTTTTCATTTATTTATTACATCACAGCATGATTATTCTCACCAATAAATGTGTTTGATAACACATCTGAAGATTTTACACACACGTTCTTGGCAGCATGCATTTATACACTTAGACTGCAGTAAAATGTCACAAATGATGATCCACAAAACCAGAAGTACCTTATGGCAATTGGTAGGGTAGTTAAGTGGGTTAGTATACAGTTACGATGCTGAGGATCTCTATTCTGAGAGAGAAAATAATTGCACAATTGATTCCAGCTGGATGAACTTGGTATTTTTTTAGTAGAACGAGCAAAAACAGTAGCGTCAATGTAATACACGTAACATGAACAGTTCCTCAAATCAACGCTCAATTGGTATAGGCAACAATCATGTTGCGATTCTTGTCACAAACGTCATTTTAAGTTGCAACTTAAGCTTTCTGTGGGCCTGTACGCAGCGGCCAACTGTTGTAGTCAAAATTTGATAAGTAGGGTAGTTAAGTGGGTTAGTATACAGTTACGATGCTGAGGATCTCTATTCTGAGAGAGAAAATAATTGCACAATTGATTCCAGCTGGATGAACTTGGTATTTTTTAGTAGAACGAGCAAAAACAGTAGCGTCAATGTATTACACGTAACATGAACAGTTTCCTCAAATCAACGCTCAATTTGTATAGGCAACAATCATGTTGCGATCCTTGTCATAAACGTCATTTTAAGTTACAACTTAAGCTTTCTGTGGGCCTGTACGCAGCGGCCAACTGTTGTAGTCAAAATTTGATATAGCTCATAATATCATGTAGCATTTGAGTTTGAGCTTAAGATACTTTTTTATCGATTAGTAAAGCGGCACCAGAGGAAATAATAGATTTTACTGCTGCACAAAACGAAGAATCTTTTGAGAAAGCGTAGGCATATTATCCACGCTGTGTGCAACCGCGGTTATGGTTGTGTATGGTGCTGGTGGTGCTGAGTACACACAAGTTGACTTTTTAGGTTCTTGCTACTTACCTGCTGTAACGTAACTCGTAGTTGACAAATGAAACAAAAATGTAAAGCAAGAATAAGAATGAGATAACATTACTTTTCTCCTGTAGCTAGGTTTTATAGATTATAGCCACACTTTGTGTGAATCTTCCCAAACCTGTCAATCTTAGTGCATCACGATTAGATACAAAATACTTCAAGGTACAACTCACTAGCGTGGGAGAAATTGTATAAAATAATTAGCATTTAATTCTGTAATCGATGCCAATGCGCTTACAGTAAGCAAAATGGAGGCTGCATTATAACGAACGTAACCGTAACTCACTTTACTATATCAATTAAAAAATGTGCATTAAAATTGCTGCAATAGTGTGAATCCTAAAATTTTTCAAGAAATGGATTTTTTGCTTATGTACATTTTTGGGGGTTCGTATTCAATAGATCAGGTATCATGCAATAAATCCTGATTAGCAGACGTGATAGTTGAAATTGTCAACCATAAATTGCGACATGAGTGCTCACCATCAATCAAATTTGAGACTTTTACACTCATTTTTTTGCCCCAGATAGACACAAGTCTGCTCAAAAGAATGAAACAGGATACATAAACGAATGCAAATTGTTTGTGGTTACAAAGTAAATATGGTTAACCGACAAAAATGGCATGTTTAAAGAGTGAACACACGATAACTATGAGAGAGAGACGGTTGTGACGCGACGGTTTAATATGCATCCTTGAATTTTCACAGTGAATGCAGATTTAGGGAATGAAATTCCGGAGATGATGTCACGAAACTTTTCATCGGGTAATTCAATTGCAGTTTTTGAATAGTTGGCTAAAGTGCAACTTGATACACTGCATCTGCAATATGTAGTTTAATTGACACGGGAATATTGCATTGGTACAAAGTACCATTTTTATCACACCAATTATAATATATGGGAAAGTAGCAAATTCTGCAAAGGGAACTGCTGTTAGAATTTGTCAAGCGGGTAAAAGTTTCAGAAAAAATGTATCTCTCAAAATGGGTCATTTCTGCCTTCACTACCAGATTTATGGGTCTTAAAGTCAATAAAAATTTAAATCTAGATCAAATGCGACATCAATGAATTTAATGTCATTTATGCCCATTTTTATGGCACTCACACGTCCCTAACGATGAAAACGTGACCAGTAGCCAATTACCAATAATGTCATCCCTGAAAATGCTTCTGGTCATAAAACAATTTAATTCAGTATTTATACTCTCTTTTGACTTCTCCGACAAATTGAGTAAGTGAACAAGTGTACAACCTGCCACTGCTTTGCATTCATGATTTTCTGACTTTATACCAAATGAGCAACCGTCCTAACTTGTAAATAGGACCAAACGGATGGAAAGATTCCAACTTTAATGCATTTGGAACTTACATACCACTAACTATGTCATCAATGTTTAAATCCGCAGTTATAATTGGCCATAAAAAGTACAAAATAAGCAGCAATAAATCCAGAATTAGGAATACCAGATGTTTTACCAAATTGTAACAAGTAAAACTCCTGCGCTGCCCACTCTGACTAAAAGAACATCTCATTGTAGTAAAATGCATTTTATGAAAACGGTTGCTGTCTCCTCAGCATCTGAAGCTTTATAAGAATCATTACCCGGGCAGAATGGTTTTTGAGTACGGTATAAGTAATACAAAATCCATGTTCAAATTAAGGTCCGTACTCAGTTCAAAATTTGCATCTTCGGACTTCATTTCAGTCTCCACTCTAAGATTCCGACTTGAATATTGTGGCTTACCAGTTGCTCTTTCTTGTAAAAATAAGTTTTAAGTTTCCGAAGGGAGACATCATTAAAGAAATGAAATTTCGGAGGGGTCAAGATGACATTGGAGTCCTGTCTACGCTTTTGGTTATATTACTAATGGCTTTATCAACAAGTGGGGAAACAGGAGTCGAAAATAAGTCTCCAGGATCCGAAACAGCACGCTACAAATTAAGTCAGAGCACCGCTTCACTTATGCAGCGGAGGGACGTTCCAGATGTACTACTGGATCCGTATTCTGTGCTTGGAGTGCTGTCCTTTGGCGTCTACATTTTCTACATACTTTATAGCCGATATCAAATGGGAGTTGGGGGCAACCAACCGCATAACCCTGGAGGAAATACACATCATCCGTCCCCAGGTGGAGGAGGTGGTAATCAAGGAAATAATCCTGGTGTTAACATGTTTAGCGCAGGGTCACAACAAAACATCGCATATCTCCTGGATTTAGCTTCAAAAATTATTTCAAACGCTGCTAATGAAGGAGGAAACAATACTACTTTACTAGATACACTAGACTACGACGTTTATGTGCCTTCCTCGTAGTTAAGCAATATGGTTAATATTATTGTACCTTATTTTTTCATTAAGCCTTCTAATTTGTTAATTGATAAGATTACGATTATTTTCAACGTCTTATAAATTTTTGGGGGTATTTAACCGGTAAAAGAGAATAAACATACACTATTTAAAGTAAATTATGAAAATGCAAAATTTAAAACTAAGATTTTTATCTATCTATCATGACGATGCGTAACTTATTTAGACGGGATAAATAAAAGCTGAAAACTTAACATTGGTATTGGAGAGTAATTTCGCATATTATTTCAAGATTCATACAATTTAAACTTCAATTGAGAGAAAGAAGATTCATTGAATTTGCAAGAAGCTGCAAAAAACCGGCGACTTTGAAGAACATCCGTAATTTCATGGACGTAATTTTCGTTCACATTGTCTATTAAAACTTGAACCTGAACTTGTGTAACGTTTCGATGCTTCATGTTCACATGACTGTATTCCACACATTATTTGTGCCCGTAACCGATTTTCCTTTTCTTGTTGAACAATGCTATCGTACCTAAACATACTTTACTTTAGGCATATTATAAATTGGTATGACATATGACGTTACGTGTACATTATTTTGCTGTTAAATATCTAAACAAACAGAGCTCCATGATTGTCCCACTCATGTAATTCTAAACGTTCGGCATGCATTCAACTTGGCATTTTACCTTTTGTTTGATTGAATGATGGGTGGAGACCTTTTGTTAGCTTCTCAAGTTTTTGGAGTAAATTGGAGCGTAAAGTTCCAAATATTTTAGTTTTTAGTAACAATACTTAACATCTTCAAAAGCATATATAGGTCAAACGTCTTACACTTTGCCGACTACGTTATATAAAAGGTAATTCTATTACAACACTCACAATCAGCTTTCGGCTTTAATATACGTTTCTATAACTCACTACAAGTGACAGCGCAAAGCTTCTAAAGCCCAAGTTTACAATTTATGTCACAACAACATGATAACCGTGTTATACCGTGAATGGAAACAACAGGTGTCACAGTTCAGTAACCGGACGTAAAAGAACCTTAAAATGTAATGCAATGCACATATTAAATCATTTCATTATTTCATTTCTCTTCTTTAGTAATCTACTAAAATAAGTATCAATTGAAAAAATACTACAAAGTTAACAAAAAGCCCATAAAAGTCGCAATGACAGATACAGCTGCAGCTATAAATAGTTTCCGCCTGTTCCTCAAACTTTTTTGTATTCTAAAATACTTTCTGATGTTTTAACAATTCTGGATGTACGTTTCGTTGCACATTTTCATCCTAAAACATCATTCACATTATTAGATAATTGTGCTACTTCTGATTACAGTACCATATGGAATCATTAGGCATTTTATGCGTTTCCTCGACAATTGAATAAATGTTTTATATAATGCACATGAGACGATGATTTCTTTCCAACTGAGTAATTTCTTTTTTTTAAAGAAAGATGACTTCCTCCATCTGCTGTTTTCTGTCATTCAGAATATAAAACGACAGTAAAAAGAGACAGCGGGGCATAGCGTGCGAGTGATGCCTAGGTTAGGTAGCGTCTCTCTTATGTTTTTTTTGCATCCCGTTATTAAATAAATCAATGAATAGCTGAACGAATTAAAAAAAGCACCCAAGGAGGGTTGTTCGAGGCGTATGACAAAAGGAGACTTCACGTTTCAACTCAACGTTCTATACAACAGCTTGACATTACGCATAAGCGGTCTCAACCATTACGTTAAAATTGTGCAAGTTCAAGGTATGTTTTTTCATGTAAAAGCATACAGTGTTTCTTACCACATTATTTCTTGCAAACATCATGAATAGGGCATTTGGTATTGTAAAAGAGGCCCCGTCATGAGAATCTCCGTCGTTATTTTGAATACGATACGGATATCAAGTAGTAGTAGTAATACTGTCATTAAAAACCTAATCTCGAATCCCGATATACCCATTTTCTGGACTCATATTAGAGGACCAAATCCCATTGACTTGCTACACTCTAGAAACAACTCTCTGTGTGCTCACAACCCATTTTAAACCAGACAAACAATCTGCAGTGGTTTTCTCTAGAGAGATTTCAAAATGTGCTTCAAAGAAGGAATCCTTGATTGTTGGAAAAATACGAGGTTCCTCTTGTTTATTTTGATAGCTTCGTCATCCTGGGAATTTTGTTGGGGAGAAAAAGAAGAAACTTTACAGATGTCTAGTTTGCTTGCCGATACGGTGAACCTTTTCATAGATAAATTACGAGCTGAGAACTGGGAATTTTGTTGGGGAGAAAAAGAAGAAACTTTACAGATGTCTAGTTTGCTTGCCGATACGGTGAACCTTTTCATAGATAAATTACGAGCGGAGAGAAATAGTATTGACAACTTGGAAGGTAAACTAACGAAAAAATTCGAAATCGTAAATTTTTGAAACATGCAATATTTTTTAGCTGAATTTCTTTACAGATGCAGCCAGTTTCCCGGAAACACGAGGTGGACATGGTCATGGAGGGGGATATGGGGGAGGAGGTGGTGGTGGCAATGGCCATGGCGCGATTACTTTGGACCCCGTTTCAATCATTAGTCTCTTAGCCCTTGGTAAATGGACTTATGACACACCTAATAGTACTGTTTTTTTTATATTAAATCATTTAATTTTGATGAAAATACAATGAACTGTATGTCATTCAGGTGCATTTTTAATCAACAATATACTACAACTCTTACGGGCCAACACGGGAACTGCAGCACCAGCTCCTACTACGCCTGGAAGGTCGATGATGAGAAGTCAAAGTGAACTATTGCCGTTTATATCGTCAGCTTTAACGAAAAATGGACTACCTTTTGCGTGCGTATAGCTACACCAACTTCCGAAGTTTTAGTTTTCTCTCAGATTTGATTTAATAATGAAGTATTTAAAAACATTCTTTGTGCTTTCAGTGATGGCGAGCCAAGTTTCATGGATTTCTTTGAAAATGTTGGATCACTTTATTATCTTCAGCCCAAGAAACGAAATATGTGCATGAAAAGAGTAGTCTGCAATTATCTTAGTTTGAAAGAAGGAAGAGAAAACAATCCTACTGGAATAAAAAACAAGATATTTGACTTTATGCTGTAAGTAAAATACAATTCATTTTATTACTCCAGAACATATTTGATTAAAAGCAATGATTGGGTTGTAATGCATTCATTACTTAGAACGTAATATCTGCATCTATCTAAGTACCTTTAAAAAAATACTTTCAACATTTGTTATAGATCAACTGTTACTAAACTTGTTGCCCCAGAGATAAGTGACAATGACAAGGACGAGAAATGCATACGGGCCCAAAAATTTTGTAGCGATGCACTACTAAAGGATGCACGGATATCTATTGAGTACAAAATATACAGCCAAGTTTCCAGCTGGATTACTAAACTTGCATTTAATGGACTTGCTTCAGGATAGAATGCATTTACTTGGGGGAATATAATCAATGATTTAATTAATGGGTGTCAACTTTAAATGGCATAATAGTTAAGATTGTTTGGTTTCAGGGCATATAAATCCGATTTTTGATTGAATGTATGTATGTATCTCCACTAGTTTTGTTTACACGACATGTCTATGTATTATGGAATTAAATCATACAAATAAATGAGCAAAATAATAATAATGTACACTTCAAGTAAAATATGGAAAATGAGTTTGGTTAAAACTAACACAGTCATAAAATTTACGAAAGCATGTACACGATATGATGACTAAGGATGGTGAATAAGGATTTGCATACAAAGAATAAATCAAAGTCAAACTTATAAATCATGACCTTGCTAGATAGTGTCATAAACTACTTTACCGTACATTCAGTACACCAAAATATTGAAGAAAATGTCAACGATTACAACTTCTCTAGTATCATGATTAATAATTATACGTCATAGCGATAGTTTATACACCCACTGCTGACTAAGGACATGAGATAAAAAGAACGCTGAGTAAGGCAACAATGGGATGCGCCTGTCATCTCACGAGGCTTTATGGTATCAGTGCAACTTCTGCTGGATTCCTTCTGCCTCAATCCCGGTAACTTCATGTGTCTAATATGATGCGTCTTTTCCGTAACCCAGTACCACATGCACTATACTATATAGACTCAGTCCAGTCCAGGCTTAAATGCGTCTATTTGGTATGGAGTGGTTCTTCCTAACAAATACTTGAATGCACAGTACATACTCTCAAGCGGCTTCCTCAGGGTAATAGCGGTCGACAAAAACATTGTCAATTGTCTTTATGATTCAATGTGAAGTTTCATTTTTTAAATCCTGTTAACTGTTAAAGTTACAATTTTTCACCTTTAGGTTGTTAACTTATCATCCAGCGAAAGAACAGGTCAGTAATCTTACCAATAAATTAGTTATTAAGTTGTAAGTCAATTAACATTAAGATGGAAAGTGTGAAGCTAGTTTACTGTCACCCATTTTTGTACTATTCTTCAATAACAATACCTGTTCCCCTTCGACTAGATTCTAAAAATAGGAATAACTATGAATGTTTGCTGGTAGTTGATGGAGTTTAACATTTATGTTGTCTGATATACGCATAATAAGATTTAAATTTAATAAATTATCTTGAACGTTTTAGGCTGAAAGCGCTACTCAGCTAACCCCTTTTAAATTGCTATAAAGGTCAACCCACCCTTCCTTCAAAATGGCTTACAAACAACCATCTCAGAAAGTCCAGAAGGTGATGGTACAACCCATTGTAAGTTGAGCCTTAACATTCAAGGATTTAAACAAACGTAAACGCTTAGCATTTAATATTTCGAAATGGTAATATAACCAACTTTTTTTAACACTTTCAGAACCTGATCTTCAGATACTTGCAAAATCGAACGAGAGTTACAGTAAGAAAGTCCAGAAGGTGATGGTACAACCCATTGTAAGTTGAGCCTTAACATTCAAGGATTTAAACGTAAACGCTTAGCATTTGGCATTTAATATTTCGAAATGGTAATCTAAAAAAATTTCCCAACACTTTCAGAACCTGATCTTCAGATACTTGCAAAATCGAACGAGAGTAACAGTTTGGTTGTATGAAAACGTGACTTTGAGAATGGAAGGTGTTATCATCGGTTTCGATGAGTACATGAACTTGGTGTTGGACGAATCTGAAGAGGTCAGCGTAAAAAGTGGAAATCGCAAGCAATGTGGTAAGTTAATAACATAGAACTTGAAAATAAAATCATTTGATTGTTTCAATACGTCGATATGGAACACGGCATACCCTTATTTACAATTTTTTTAACCGGACTTCTTGTTATTAACTGTTTTGCAGGTAGGATACTTCTAAAAGGCGATAATATTACGTTAATTCAAACCTCGAATGCTGGATGATACTCTATATATGCTGCTATAGAACTTGGCTACTCCCTTAAGGGGACTCATTGTCACTTTTGTATCGTCTTCATTTTCTATTCGTCTTGATCTTTTATCCATTAAAATATACTTATTATTGTGTTTGTGGAGTATGAAACGTAATTCTAAGTTGCATTCAATAGTTGTCTATATTACCGTATTATAGAATTTTTATGGAGTTGCAAAATAAAACACTTTGAAAAGTTGCGTACGAGAAAAATGAGTTACTGTTTTTTACAAACTTTATTTGGGTATGTATTTACTTATTTATTTTTTAATGACACCATTGTACAGTGCCAGTTTCATATGGATATGTAATTTTGTAAGAATGAAATATTCAACTTTAACATTTATGCTGTTCATACTATTCTATAAACAATCATCATATTCATCATCATACCATAATAATATAAGTATATATATTTATAACTAACATTAATTGAGGTTGTACCGGAGATTGATATATAATTTACTGTTAGTACAAATTCTCTATTCTAATGACTCACAAAATTGATTGGGCCACATAGGGTTTATCCCAGGAATTAAATATCACTAAAAATTTTGCGAACGGTTGACGGTATTTTGAACCATACACTTTATTCCATCAAACAGGACGAACAACAAAGCACCACAATACAATCTTGCCTTCATTACCATTAAAATGATTGCACAATGACTAAAAACCAACGATCTGTTACAATAGTGAAAACCCGTAACCTCATACCATTACATACCTGACAGGAGATTTATTTTGTAGGCTTTGGCCCGTTTTAAAGACTTACTTATTATGCTTGTCATTGTCATTTCTTCATGTATCCAGACAATACAATAACTTTTTTTTATGAGAGTGCTACACCTACACCTCATTTCGTCATCAATTTTACAATTTTTTTATGGCGTTAAACATTAAGAGTTGGAGTAAACCATACTAAAATACGATATTTATAACAATATATAGTAATATATATATATATTACGTAATAGTTCTATCAGTAGTTCAACTTTCTTCCATCGAACTGACTGATTCCAGACTGGAATCATTTTCTGAACAATTTCCTCCTGCTCCTCCCTTCAACTTAGATTCGAACTCAACCAACTGGCCCATGAAATTCAAGTTTGGAGAAATGATTCTCCGCACTTTCTTGACGAATGCGTATGCTTCTAGAGTGCTTAAATTGATGTACTTCATAATATATGCGATTGCGAACGTAGGTGATCTCGAAATTCCAGCTTGACAGTGGATCAGAACTTTGGAACCGGTTTTACGAGCGTCCTCTGCAACATAGGAAATTCACACATTAATTATAAAAGCTACTTTTTATCTCTCTCGAAATCTTTATACAACTTGTATCCCGGTTTCATCAATTCACACCAATTTGCTTTATACTGACTTTCATTTTAATATAATTTAAACATGACGTACCAATGAATTCACAGGCAGCATCAAAATACGGAGCCAAGTTTTCACAAAGGTTGTCCGAAACGGGAATTTGAAGCTTTTTGAATCCTTCAGTTTGATTGTCATCCTTGATATGATGATTATTGCTAGTGCAAACGTTAAATGTAGATGCTGGGTGATTAGACCCGTTGGTGGTCACTGAAAGAATGTAGCCGATTCCAAGAGTCCGCAGTAGCTCCTCATCAGATGAATCTTTGGCATTGCCCACATAAAGGAATGGGAGAACTTCGGTGGGCGGTTCATTTTCAAAGCGGTCTGAGCTCTGTGCTGGAGAGGATAAGACGGAGGGAGATATCGGTGTCATCAAAGTTGGTAAGAGAAACGATGGTTGGCTGCTGGAACGGGGCATTGCTGCTCCCAAGGTGAGATCTTTCCTACTAGTACAACTGTCGCACAGGTCTCGGTAGTAGCGGGTGAACTCTTTGATACCACCTAA
>JAANSM010001810.1:0-16961 GCA_036850725.1 Orchesella villosa
TGGGACAGGAAATCTGAATTCTAGGATTTCTGACGTTGTGGATGCGCCTACACCTTCTAATGTAACGTTGGGGTTGTTGAGTAGATTGTTAATCTGGAGGGTTAAAAATAATAGAAAATATTATGGTAATAGACTTACTCTTTTTCTAACTTGCAAGTTATTTAACTCAAAAAATAAACTTACACAACTACTTTTACCAGCGCCTGAACTGCCAATCAGCAAAATATATGCATTCTTGGAACTTCGTCCATTTATAAGTGATGAAAATGCTGCTAATAAACCGGGATGGTTATAGTTTCGTGACCTAAGTTGAGAAACGAGATCATTCATCGAGGTCGGGAGGTTTAAATTAGCTGGATCTACAAGAGAAATTATAATTTCCATTATTGAATTTTGGATATTGTAGATGATACAGTATATGGTATACGGTACGGTACACGCGATATCCATATTGTAAAATGAAAATATTTATTAAAAGAAGAGAATATATATACGCCTTGTACAATTATTCGGACGTGGTGCTGCTATTGGTGCTGGAGGAGGTAAGTATTCATCTTCATCACACTGGCATTCATAAGACATAATTGTGCCACTCCAATCCTAAAAAGACAAAAAAACTTAGAATTTAATGTTTACTCCATTGACTAATATCGCTAAAACAGCTATAATTAAGTAGTCAGTAATTACATCGAACCTGAATAAACGTCCCTTCAATAGTTTCCGATTCTCCCTCAAAATCTTCCTCATCATATACCTCTATCGTACATCCAGGTCTCACAAAAAATGAACCAATTTTGTCTTTCCATGCTAGAGGAAAAATTGGGTTTGAATCACTAAATTCAGTGTACGCTGCGCCACAAACGTTACATCCATTGCTTTGAAAATAAGCTCGAGCACAAACTGAGCGTTCCAGATATACATTAGTGCACGAGCATTGCTAAAAACAAGTTTTGTCAAGAAACATTCTCAATTTCAAGCTTGAATTGCAATATGGCGCAGTATAATTTAATTATTTCATGGATTTGTGGACATTTTTAAATCTTACATTGTCGCATTTACAACTTGCCGACTTCCATTGAGTAGATGTAGTTGGCGGAGGATTGCTGGGCCCAAATGTCTGACATCGGGCAGCAAGATATTCATCTTGGCAAGTGGTTACGGTACAACCCGAAATTACTCTCCAATTTCCACTAACATTCCAATTCTGATTTTGGTTGACATATTCATCTGGAATGTTTCCAAGAACGCTCAAATCTCCTATGGCTAGCGATTGATTTTGAAAATCGCTTGCGACTGATCGCAATTCGGCACATTTTATTTCTGAAGCGCTCGAAATAACGAAACTATTATTACCACAGTATATGAGAACGAGAACCAGAATTATTGAAGGATCAAAACACATGCTGTTAAGGCTCATTTTAAGTTTTATTCTTTTATTTTTAATTTATCTCCTGTAGGTGCCTAGCTCATATGGTAATTATATAAGCAACCACCATGCATCGCTTTCTGTTTTTGCAAAACTGAATGGTGAGAAATGTAGTCATTTGCACTTTGTCAGATACAAAATTATTTCCAGGAAAGTGTTGAAATGCGTTCATTGCAGAGTATAGAGGCATTAACAGTACTTGCTTTAATGAATGGTAGTATTAATTTAACTAAATATGATCGTGTTCATTAAGCTCATACAGTGTTCCATAAGATGTAATTTAGTTTGTCAGAATACAACCTTTCTGTAAAAACATCAATAAGAATCGTGAATGCAAAAATGACCACAATG
The DNA here is from genome assembly GCA_036850725.1 of Orchesella villosa. Taxonomy (NCBI): domain Eukaryota; kingdom Metazoa; phylum Arthropoda; class Collembola; order Entomobryomorpha; family Orchesellidae; genus Orchesella; species Orchesella villosa. Next base: position 1,778 of record JAANSM010001810.1, read on the forward strand.
ACTGGATGACTGAAACTATATACATGTTTCGGTGACCCCTTTGAAGGAGGGTCAGGTTCAAACATTAATCTCTGTTACTATCTGGACGAAGAGTCTTTATATGAGATCTTTATGCGAATTACATCAAATTACAGGGAATTAAACGAAAACTCATCTGCCAAAACCAAGCATTTGGAATATAGATTTGTATTTGCCTTGCTACGTAATTTCTTCAAAGAAGGCAACAAAATGTATACATGTGTGAATTTCGAATGATGGCTTTATGATGAGTGATTTGGCTCATAAATATATTTACGTATGAACGTCATGATTACTTATAGTTATAATCTGTCCAATTACGATTTCAGCAAAATATCGAATAATGATGTCATGCACATTTGTTTAGTTTAATTTTGCGAAATTTGGTATGCTTGCTTAAACGTGGCACCCTTTAAATGATAAAATAAAATCAGTCAATGAAAACGTACTTTGTGAAGCTTTATTATTTGTACCCCCATTAATATAGATAAAGTGAGCCCCAAGCCCATGCTAAGCAAATGTAGGTATGCATCATAATAATATCAATATAAAAATATCACAACATTTTACAACCATCAAACATAAGGGTTATTGAATACTTATAAATTCATACACTCTTTCATACATATTTGACAAAAACTAAGCAAAAGATAAAGATCTAGTAAGTTAATATCCATAACCATATCCAGCACCACCTCCTCCTGCACCAATGCCTCCAAAACCACCTCCTCCTGCACCAATGCCTCCAAAACCACCTCCTCCAGCCCCTCCACCATGCCCGTACCCATGACCATGTCCGTATCCACCACCTCCGTGGTGCAATCCGCCGTGATGTTGAGCTCCACCATGATGTCCATAAAGGCTAGCACCACCACTTCCACCATGATGACCTCCGTGATGTTTGCCCCCGTGATGATTGTTGTGGTAATTGTTTCCTCCGTAAATTGCCATAATGGGTTTGATGTCCGTGATGACCATTGTTCCCGTGATTGGCATGATGACCTTTATGAGCATTGTCGTAATGTCCGTTCAGATGGTGACCCTGCATTCCAAATAAAAGTAAATGTTTTATACTGCAAATACGTTGTGTTTCAAGGTGCCCCGAATTAATCTTACTTGATTTCCATGATGATTTTGATGGTGACCAGCATTATGATGACCTCCATAATATTTCTTGCCACCATGTTGGTCGTAGTGTTGACCATGATCACCATATTTCGCATGATGACCCCCGGTATGATAATCATCGTAGAAATGGTGCTGCTTATTGTATTCATCCTGGAAGCGCAAACAAAAATTACGAGTACAACAGTAAAACTGATTGATAAAGCCTTAAATCCATACTCTACACAAGTGATTTCGAGCTTACTTTATGATAAGTATTATGAAATCCTTTGGTAGAATGCCCCTTCTTATGCTGACCCTTCTGGCCATATTTGGCACCTTTGGAACCTTTACTTCCATGTTGCTTTCCTCCATAATGTTGTCCTATTTCAAAAATCAATGTAAATTCCAGTTTGCCACATCCAAAGCAACACAATATAAAAATTTTTAACTCAAAAGTTTAGAAGACTCATGAAACCTCCATATTTATGCCCCTTGGAGGCACCACCAGCACTCTTGTAGTGTCCTTTTTTATTGGCTCTATTTTGATGTCCTTTGTTTCCTTTACTATAACCTTGTTGTGAATGGTGGCCTTGCTGACCTTTGTGCCCTTTTTGACCCATGATGAGAGTTATGATGTTGTGAGCCTCCACCCTTACCATAATGGTTTGTCCCACCATAATCCCCTCCGTGACTGAATATCAAAAAATATAGCAGTTAATCCTCCAGTAAATGCATTTATCTCACCTATCACAAGAAAAGATCACTTACTGTCCACCATGGCCATGACCATATGATCCTTCATATCCGTGTCCATAACCCGTCGCAGATGCCTTCAAATCCGTTGGTTGCGCAACTACAACAGAATTCTTAGATTCTTGTCCTTCTTGAATGATATTCTGCGAATCTGTAGAGTTATCTCTTTCCCTTATGTCACCCAAAGAAGCGTCATCCTCTTCAATAGAGGCTTCATCCCCAGATGCATCTCTACTCCCTCCATCCTCCTCCGTTGAGTAGTCACTCTCCTCTGCAGAAGATTCTCCTGAACCTGGACCATCATCAAAGTCTGTCTCCTCTCCTCCTGCTAAGTCTTCTTCTTGAGCTCCATTCTTCGGCGTTGTTGGCACTGGTGATGCTGAACCTTCCTGTGGTACAAAACCTCCTTGCTGAAGCAGAAGGATAATTTCGTGGCCTACTTACTATCTCACCATCTAACCCAATTGCTATCCTTTCTGCATCCTGTTCCAACGCGCTAGCAGCGGACAATGCTAGCGCTAGCATCCAAATCAGTACATTTAATAATCTCATTGTTTTATCGTAGCGTATATTCACCTACACTCCCACTACCTCCCACATTCAATCTAATTCGGATGAGAAAAAAACAGCAGTAGTTTATCACCTATTTCACTTCACTTCAAAAAATTGTTTGCATGCGCACTGTTCGAGAACTTTCGTACTTTTTAATCTTAGTCTAGAGAGCATTCGAAGCGGAAGCGTGTAGCGATGAGGTAAATCAGTGTATACTTCAGCAACAAAGATGAGCAACCAATATTTATACCTTTTTATGACGACAGGGGATTCGCGTTCCCAGTTTGAATTATGGAAGGGCGACATTCCTGTTATCATATCAAATCAAACAAACGAGAAACGCTATAGTGTATAGAGTATATACTTAAAACTGTATCAAAGAATACCTATACGTGTGTTAAAGTACGAGTACATCATCATCTGTGTCAGCAGTTGGCAGTGTTTAAAAAAATGTTGGTAGTGACAAGCAATTATTTTGGCAGTTATATTGTAATAGTTGTAAGCACCTGCTCTAATACAAAGAATATCCAAGTTTATATAAAAAGACCAACATTATTATTACACCAAATTATTACAACAAACACCGGATCTGCAGTTGGCATTATTATTATCAGCAGTGGGTTGATGGAGGAGGAGGAGTGATGTTAAGCCTAAGCGTTTAGCCATGTCTGCATGTCATAATAAAATTTTGTTGTGTGTTGCTTGTACTTAACTGGAATTCTGCAGGGGTAGTTTTTATTGGTGTACCCCTTTACGAAGTACCTTTTTACATGACTGCTTCATATCATAACGCACATTATATATCAAATCACATCGTATCCTCTCCGATACCTACGCATTGTCATCATTGAATTGTGAATTGAATTCTTTGTGATTTTGAACCTGTCACCGACATGCATATTTATGTAATACCTACTTATTTACCCTATTTTGTGTGCTTCAATATAAAAGCTGAGAGTATGTTATGCTATATTATGATATTTAATTTGACAACATTATTTTGATTGTATTGTGGGTATCCCCAACAATAGAGAATGGGTTGAGTGTTGAGTACAGTAAATCTACAAAAGCGACCATAGAATAATGACATTATATGTTGTAATAAGTAATTGGTGTAGACTGTGGAAAAATAATGTTTTTTTTCTGTCACTTTCTGAGAATATCTTTAATTCTGTATATTTGTATTGTACGCATGTATGAGTCGATAAGGGAGAGAGAGAGAGGTATGTATTAAATGTTTGAAAAAATGTGACGAAAAGTGTGAAAAAGAACCTTCTCTCATGTCGCACGTCCACAATTTCCACGTTCATGGTTGATTGCCAACGGATGGTGCAATATTACACGCGTATTTACTGCGTTAGCTTGTCAATTCTGTGAAGAGAGAGAAACAAGATAATGCGACGCATATAACAATAATTCTTTGGTCTATACAGAACAGACAGGTTCAAATTATCGTAATAGAATGCTAAATATAACTTCAAAAATTCAGCTAAGTGCTTACATTTCAAGTTTACTTTTAACTTTTGGAACGATTGTTGACGATAGGAGTTCGTTTTCTTTTTGACTATTAATTTCTTTTAAAAGGTACTATTATCGGAGACACTATGCTGTCAGCACTGTGCCATGCCCAATTAACGGAAACTGTATGACATAAAAAAAGACTCAAGGTCCTGAAACAGACCAATGTAAAATGTAAATTAGCTGGAAAACCGGAAGTTTAAAATGGATATAAATCCTGCATCAAATTATCACACCGGTTTGTGGTAATGACAATATACTGCCAATGCCTGCATAACATAACAATCTAAACTTCAAACTTGCATATAAATATGTACCAACAATTATGTGCAAGCAAACAATGCACACAAATTTGAAAAGAAAACATATTTCACAACCAAAAGCAGCGTGTGTATAGCACAAGAAAGAAAGGACTCATATCAAAGCTGAAGGCTGATACAAATTACATGACTGCATGTAATAAAACACAAAACAAAAATTTCATGGCTCATGATTTCGAAAAACGGTGATTTAAGAAGGTTGATAAAAATTGCGTAAGACGCTTGTGACTGATTTTTTTATGTTGGGTTTATACGATTAGTATAAACTGCATGGTTTCTTGCACAATTTTACTCATAGGGTAAGCTTGACATGTTTTGAAGTTTGGTGCAGTGCAATGATTTGAATCAATCACGACGTCACCATTTATGTCACCTTACGAAGTTCTCAGAGGTCAAAAACAGTGGAAAATTTGTGCATGATTGATGCTGATGCATGCAAATCGTAAAATGAATAATCCTTTCCATCTGCCACCTTGATAAATACCTTTGCGGAAATGCAAAAAGTTAAGAGGCTAATTATCATAAATTTAATGTTGAATTTGAAGCCTTCCAACAATATGATGGAATTTTTTGTATTTTTTATTGTTGTATTTATATGAAACCTATAATTCCTCACTGTTTCCTTGATTCACGACGACAAGTGACAACTCAATTTAGGGAGCTAAGTTTGTGTAGTCATTCAGAACCTTATCTCTTAATAGACAGGGTATGAGAAGGACATGCATCGAGTTAAAATTTAAAAACCTCAGCGATAAACCTAAATGGTTAAACATTAGGAGATTAATCTGCGACTAAAATTGTTGTGGTTGGGGTTCGTCATTAAGAAATTATAGCAAAGGTGGCACCAACTGTATGAATAAACCGCAACGTGTGAAATAGTCCGCGTGGTTTCTTTAATCAGGTCAAACGTAAACAACTATAAAAAATAATAGTCCTCATCTTTTAATTTGGCAAAATTAGGCCACACAACTACAACTAGCTATGTACGGAAATGAAATATATAGCTGTCTTTACACGGCTTTTTGGGGTGATACTATTGATTTCGATACGACATAATATTCTACTACTCATAAATTTAAAACACTGTATAAAATCTACATAAAAACACATATACAAGCAATTTTGTCCGTTGAATTGCAAATTTCGCACGTTTTATATTGTTAATGAATACTTCAAAATTCATTCATGGAATTTTCCCCCACGCTAATATAATAATATAAATCTGCTGACACTCAAGAGTAATTAACAGCGAAAGGGCCAATTGTTATGATAAGTTTACATTCTCCTTGACGGACAAATCATCTATAGGGAATCGCCTTGAAATATCAGATTGTAGTACGGTAGAACTAACTCATTATCTAATTTAATTTGATCGCACCCCAATTTGCTCAGAATTCTAAATCATACCTGCTGAGAAATACCTGCTTGATGAACCTGTTCAACTGTTTAAGTTTGTACCAACCACTCCGTAGAAAACATTAAGTGTGGTATTAAGGCATAATGACGATCTCATTTGCATTCATTAAAAAGTATCGCATATTTTGCGCAGTTATTGATACTACAAGCATGTATATGATTATATCGACTCAGCATTTAGCATACAACATACTACTTCAACTTCAAATGCCTTTTTCACAAAGTCAATCGTGAAAATTGTTGGCCTTTACTCATTTTTAGGCTAAAACCAATGATGCGACTCAATACACATTTTAAGCTTCTGAAACGACACGAAAAAGGACTTGAGATTGAGGAGGAAACTGATGACGTGATGGATGACTATTGGGCAGGTAGACATGGATGTCCATTATGCATGCATAATATGAACTAATAACACAATGATGACATTATGCCTTGGCACAGTTGACCACTGCAACACTCAAGAAATTTAACATACATTCAGTATATACCTAAATGTGGTATGATTTTAACAGTCACGGTCCATTAAGCTCTTTTGCCATACTTAAAACCATTAGGTGACACATGTCGTGTCATGTTTTGTACCTTAGATATAACTAAAGTGAATCAGCCTTTTAGGTGCCTAAAATTGCGGTTTCTCAAGCTTCAAACATTGTTTTTAGTTGGTTATAGTTTAGTAGTAGTTGCTGAAAATCAGTACTAGCTGACGCTTGGCTTCCAGTATTTCGTTCCATTCGAATTGGGAAACTTATTCGGATGGAGATTCCGTAATTTACTTACCATAGACATATTCCGTCTTGGAGCGGATTTCTGGTGGACAAGGATAGCCATGTTATGCAACTAAGAAAATTATTTTATGTGCAGAATTTTGCAAATTTTCATATTTTCATGCCCATAGCAGAGAACGTAAAATAATTTGCACATATGACACGAGTCCAACTAGAAAGGGGTACTTCAGCACTTGTTATTTGTTTTGTATGAAAATGGTTGACAACTGAAACTAAATCTCTTTCATAACTTCTCATAACATTTATTAAAAAGGAACTGCAGTCATTTATAATAACTGCTGATGCGTGTCTGTTCTGTGTCACACATTTACACATCAGACATCATCAAGTGCAAGTAAAAGTAACATTTTTACATCATCACATCTCGTTTCAAATCAACAAACACAGGAGTATCAATAAAATCGTCTTAAATATATCTGTGTATTTCATAACTTAAAGGTTGACAAACATATTTCATAGTTAAAATCGAGTCTAATTAACTTTAAAAGTAACGTGATACATGTGTATAATAAAATGAGTTAGTAAGCGTTACAATAAAACTGGAGTCAAATTATGCATAGTAAAAAGTAAAAACCACTCGTGAGTGCAGTTGGCTTTGGTTTTATTTTACGATGACCATTTGTTGCATTTGGGCAGCCAATAGCCGACTCCACTCAGGAATGGTCTTGGTAGTTAATTAAAAGTTCGACACAGGTTAAATGAAGCTCATACGTTGCGTGTTCCTAACAAACTTAAAGGGAGACTATTGCGAACAATGCCGGACTGTTAATAAAGCGAGATAATATTACACATTAACGAGATAATAATAAGTATTTTCATAAGTAACTATAAGTTAGTCATAGATTTCTAAATAGGTTATAAAATTCTTCTAAATTGCATTTCTTATCTATTGCATTGTTTGGGGATAAATGAGAATCACAATAGAATTGAGAATATCACTTCTATTTCTGTCTTTACTCTTTCACACTGCCTCATTGACTGTTGTTCAACAAACGATATATATAGATCACGGAAGAAGAAACCCAGTTTCCGAATCAATTCCTGTGATTGAAGATTTTGGGTCTGGGAACAAAGAGCTCCATTGTGAATGACTGCATACGGATGTTTCCGTATGATCCATGCTTCCTTGATCAATTTTAAAAGATTTTGATTGTCCTTGAGAAACGTCTTTGGTAGCGTCCGTTTTCAAACTTGAGACCAAAAGGTGATTTTGTTCACTTTCCAGACAAAAATCTTGAACTTGGTAAAATCTGGATGAGTTAAAAAATAATTAGACGAAATAAATATTAAAATTTGAAATGCTGGGAACATATATCAATTGTGTGTGCTCATCTTTCTGCTTAACTTACTCAGGAACCAATGTGTCAATCCAATCTTGCAGTAATGTTTCATGCTGTGCATCGAAATTGCTTTCGTCCAAAGTGTTTTCATCGGTTGGAAACCAATTTATCAATTTTGAGTTTGACACACTAATTTTCTTCCCTTGGTAAAATTCAAGCGGAAGCACAAGCATTTTCAATTCCGCCAACAAGTAACCGTCCAGCGATAACACTTTAACAGTCCAATTTCCAGGTTGTAACGGTGTTCTTAACACAGGCTTAACGAAATTCGTCTGAAAAGTAGGGTATAATATAAATACATGTAATAATTCATAGATTATGTGCATATTTTTTACTTTTAACAGCAAGTTCCTGCTTCAAAATTGAATTTAACTGAATTAGGAAACTTACGGTAGTTCCTGAAGCAACTTCAGTAGTACTGTTTTGAACAGCTTGAACAATATTTGAAGGATCGATGAAGACTGCAGTAACATTAAAGGGTTCGTCTGAAACAATATTGTAGATCAAAATCGGCTCACTAAATGGTCCAATGCTGCGGGCAAAATTACGAAAAATCTGTTCCTTTTGATCATAGTCTGTGCCAATGGAAATGTCCTGTAAAACCATATAATATACAATAGGCGATAGGAACAATCTTTTATAAAATTGAATCATGGTAAACATTTTAGAATTTAGAACCTATATATACGTAATCTTCATTATACAATATGATGTGTACCTGAATTCTGGAGCGGTACTTTGCATTTTTTTGAGACCAAGGTGCAAATGTTGTTTGATCTTTAATCCCAAACCATGCCTCTAAATGAACTGTAAACACTTCCGGGACCCCTTCTATGCTAGCTTGTCTCGCAATCGAAGTCTTAAATCGAACTAAAATACCCTGGAACTTATCATCATGATTATATGCTGTCATTTCCACTAGTTGTGCAATCTCTTCTTGATCCACGAAATTGTCTTCCTGGTTTTGAACAACTTTACAGTCATACTTGGCTGCAAAATTTCTTGCTGCTACTCGAGCTAATGAACGACCAAGTGTTACCAGTGTGTCATCCGCCTTCGGAAATATGTCATGATAATGATACAGGCTCAACCAAAATCGATCCATTGTTGGGTAATATGGTTCGAAACGTTCTGGGTACAGCCAAATCTCCATTTTGTTAATGATTTCTTGATTTACTATAGCCTCAAATTTTCTTCCAAAGAATAGAAGTCTTGTTTCAGCAAGCTAAATATTTCATATATCAAATTATCGTGGTTTACATTAAGCCTTACAGATTGTTAATATTTCATTTTAAATCTTTTCTAATCTTACTTGCAACCTATTCCAGTCCGTTAATTTAAAGTCATTGGGCGAGCACCCACACCAATCCACCACATTTCGATATTGACACTTGCAGCCAAGCTTTCTCTTCCAGTTTGTAACGTGCAGGTTATTGTCCACAAATGTACGGCAGTGATTTGAATTCCTTAGAACCGTATGAAAAAAGCTCTGAAACAGAAGTCACAATTGGTATATGAACAAATTCTTCAAATTAATATTTCAAACTGACAATTTCCAATTTTTAATACCTCTGCTGGTAACAATGTATATTTAAAAACTGTTTTCAAGCCGGCTACTAGAGGATCATCGGATTTTATGACGTATTCCACAAAATCTCTATGTAAGGCAATCCAGTCGCTTCCTCCATCAATTAAAATCCCTAGTTTTCACAAAACTCCATTATCCAGTTTGTAACGTGCAGGTTATTGTCCACAAATGTACGGCAGTGATTTGAATTCCTTAGAACCGTATGAAAAAAGCTCTGAAAAAAAAATCACATTTATTATAGTATATGAACAAATTCGTTAAATTAATATATTTAAAACTGGCAATTTTCTATTTATAATACCTCTGCTGGCAACAATGTATATTTAAAAACTGTTTTCAAGCCGGCTACTAAAGGATCATCGGATTTTATGACGTATTCCACAAAATCTCTATGTAAGGCAATCCAGTCGCTTCCTCCATCAATTAAAATCCCTAGTTTTCACAAAACTCCATTTTAATAACGAATAATCAATAATAAAATATAAATGTCCTTTAAAAATTGAATTTGATAATTACCAGATGGCAATTTCCGGTCAGCAACTCTCCACATACGGTGTTCACACTCATAAAAGGTTTTGTCAAGGCCTTGCTTTTGAATAAATTTTTGTACATCTCTTCCATGACTTTTCACAAAGTTGCGGCCTTTGTTATGACTGAGAAATGCTTCTAACTTTTCTGTGCTCCTAAAATAAATGTCAAGAAATCCATTGATATACAGCCCAATAAATATGGCTCAAACGTAGATTTATTATAGTGCGTGCTACAGTATTTTACGTACTTTAGAGGAAAGTCGGACTCGCTCAAGTTTATCACATAGTCCCACTCCCAATTCCATTCATCAGCATTTGTCACCAAATCCTTCATTCCCGAAAGTAGAACAGTAAGAAGGCTTGCTCCTCCCCAAATGGTTGCCCTCCTGTTTTTCATGAAGCGAACGTTATTAGGAAGTATACGAGTGAGTGAAAGAAGCTCTCTATAAAGATAGTCTTGTCGCTGCAACAATTAAAATGTAAGTCAATTATTTCAGCTAAAGCCAAATTCCATGTGCATTCTTCATTTCTACTTCAAGCCTGATAAAAATGACTTACAGAGTCAATGTGTATGTAAAAGAAATGTCTTTCATGAAAAAGTGCTTTGATCAATCGGAAAACTTGACGTGCAGAACGCCCATTGAGAGTTAGAAAAAATACAATTCGGACGGTTCTGGCAGGTTTTTCAGCTAAGCGTCCATCTTCCATTCGACCATCAAGACCAACGATCTTATTGTTCAGTTCGTAATCTAACAAGAGAATTCCCCATTTTTATTATAAACTAGAAAAAACCTACTAAAAATCATTTAAAATGCCATTATTGCTGAAGGTATTGTGTTTAACCTTGAAAGACACCGGTTTCAAAAACATCCATAGCAAAGTAGCCCCCACAGTTGCCGTTCCACGACTTTAGTAGTGCAGGTTCAATAAACGAAGTGAGCTCTTCAAGAGGACACTTCATGCTACACTTTTCATTATCAATTTTGAAGTTAGATGAAGGCTTGGAGTTACCACAAAAGCACTCAACACTGTTACACATACAACACAACCAAAACATTTTTCAGTTGGGATTCTGAGGTTTTCATTAAAGTCATTAAAATTATTTTGAAATCCCATATTTACCCATATTGTAGTCCGGCGTATTGAAATCCAGACTGAAGGCACAAGTCAATGCATATTTGATGTGAATTTTTGTCTTTAAACAGAGTAAGAGTGACCAGATAGGATTCGATCCTTTGGATTATCCTTAAAGCAACCGAGATATCTGCCGTATATAGTTTCTGGAAGGAGGTTTCAAAATAAAAAATAAATTAAATTCTAATAATAGATAATAGAATTGACTTTTAACAAAAAGTAATTTAAACCATTAGTTAGCTCTCACCTTTATTACTACAATATCGAGGTAGTCGTTTAGTATATAACACATCATTTGTTATTTCACAGGAAATATTTGCAATTTCATCCTTGCAAGCCTGCGTTTTGGCACGGTTAATGGCAGAAATGGAGTCCTTTAATGTGATATTGCATTCTGGCACAAATGTCAAGGACCCAGCGTCCAAAGTTACGAGACTAGAATTTAAGTCCGGTAAAGTCTATGAAAAATTACAAAAAGAAAACACACTCAAACGTTGAACTATTCTTTTCATCTGAATTATTCTGAATCATTTTCACCAAAAGAGATCTATAGCCATTTTAATTCAAGTTTACATACCTTTTTAACGGGTGCGGCTGTATTTTGAGGTGAAATGCTGTCTGAAACGTCCACGATAGGTTTAACATTTTGAAGCTGCAAATATTTCACAAAAAAAATTAGAGCACACTAAAAAATAAACTCTTTTTTTCTGTTGTGAATCCAGTTGGGGAAAGTATATATACACTTACGGTTTCCACATTTTTTTGAGATCCCTGAATACGAGTATATGAAGGCCCTTTGGATCCATCTCCACTTATATCCCAAGATCCAGGTAACAAGACAACACGTATTGCCAGAAAAAACTGAATTGCTAACGCTATCCCAATAAATATTATATACTTTCGATAATNGTATTGCCAGAAAAAACTGAATTGCTAACGCTATCCCAATAAATATTATATACTTTCGATAATTTATGAAAAATCGGGAGATATCTTGTCCCCTCGTAGCCATCTCCTTCTTCTGGCTTGCACTTTTATCTTGTATAGAGCCCCTTCAAGTAGCACAATGGCAGATAAGGACGAGGACATAACAAGAGCTGAGTTATTCAAGAAGAAAGTAACATCAACTATGACGAATTGAATTGACGAGCACGCACCACAAACGGACTTTCACAGCCAACAATATATTTATAAAGTTTCTAGTGTTGCTACATTTTCAATTAATGCAACAATTTTTCGAGTAGTTAAATATTCTCCTAAAATATTTCATGTCTTCATCGACGTCTTCAGGTAAAACTGAAATGTATACCATATACCAAACATTCAATTAATCAAAATTGCATGCAATTGAAAGAGATATAGAGCCCCTTCAAGTAGCACAATGGCAAGTGAGGACGAGGACATAACAAGAGCTGAGTTATTCAAGAAGAAAGTAACATCAACTATGACGAATTGAATTGACGAGCAGAGCACGCACCACAAATGGACTTTCACAGCCAACAATTTTTCTTATAAAGTTTATAGTGTCGCTACATTTTCAATTTCTGCAACTATTTTTCGAGTAGTTAAATATTCTCCTAAAATATTTCATGTCTTCATCGACGTCTTCAGGTAAAACTGAAATGTATACCAAATTTTCAATTAATCAAAATTGCATGCAATTGAAAAAGTTTTCAATCTTCAACCAAAATCAAACCACTTGAAATTGAACAACCTGCTTCATCAATATATCATTGATTTATTATAAACTTGCCTTGAAAATGAAAACTGGGAGTACAGTTATTTTGTAACACGATCCTGTTCCTGTTGCTGTTCCGGCTATTGCGCGTCATACTCATGATTTTTGCATCTCAGTTATATGAATTTGTATACTCATTAAAGATCCTTGTCTGAACTGTGAAGTCACTTGTTGATAACAGATTCAAGATGAGTAATGCATCGTAAATACCTTTACACTGTATTATCCATATTATTAGGGAGATGCACGTTACTCCCAGACAGAGTGCTTGATTGCTCACATGGAACGTAATTCCATCCTTTTTTCATACTTCATATAAACATTTAATTTATCTTTAATGTGCATCAGCATCATCATCATCAGCGTCCCTGAGACTGTGGCAAGCAAATATGTTACGCTGCTGTTTTCAATTCTGAATGTCCTTGTTAAGATCTTGACATAACCTTTACTTAATCATAGTAAAGGATTGTGAAGTGTGGAGATAAACTATGGATGGCTGACTGACAAGTTGCTAAATGCAGTTTTTCTCTCGCGTATGAACTGGACGGGTTGACGTTGACATCCTAGTGATGAACTTTTAATTCATAGAGATTGTAGACATGAATGCTGTTGAAGTTTGGGGTGTATTTTTTGCAAATGAGTTGTAGTAGCTCAAGCAAAACATGGGCGATGATAAAAACAGGTTGCACTGTAATTCAAAATTGTAAAATCTGTAAAATAAACCCGATATTTCATTATGAATTTAACTGCCTGAAAACCTGATGGATATAGATTCATGCGAGTGTTTTAAATTTTTGCTTACCGTTTAAAATAAAATGATAAAACAAAAGGCAATCTCAAGAAATCCTAAGGTGCCCCGACCCCGATTAAAACTTTGTTGAGTTGAACTGATTGTAAAAGTGTTCCAAAATACGAAACATGTTACAACCAAATCATCTACTGGAGAATATGAACCCCGTCATAACAAAACTTAAATTACAAACAAATCCATGATTTCATCCATCCGGATTCAGATATATAATCTTTATCGCGCTGTTCATTGCATCGTGAAACTCAAAAACATTGAACATATGCATATTGCTATATTAGTCTGCACTCCTTTCATACATTGTCTATACACCAACATTTCATATAGAAATTTTGCTTTTCCATCATCTGGATATTTACATAATCCGTACCGTGCACAGGATCACTGCATCATCGGTCGGATACTTTTCATGCATGCATGTCATATAGGTATGTATACCAACACCACGTACAAAAAATGTACACGTTTTCGGTTTAGAACAAAAAAATGTACTCGGGAACTTTTTCCACATCTACAGTTCTTCTTATTACATCACATTCACATCATAGCAAAGGTTCACATAGACTTGCTCAGCTTCTACAAGTCGGTTTAGATTAGAACGCTTTTATATCCCTGTTTTAACTATATGTTGTATGTGGTACACTCTTCTTAGACACAGGTATATCGGTTTAGTTTTCATATCAGACTTGAAACTTGAATGTTGAATCACAAAGGCATAATATTAACTATACGTAAAATACACGGGAGACGGGAGGGTAAAAAGTAAAAGGGAATGGACGGAGATGGAGACAAAACGGAGAATGAGAATGAGCTATAAAATGCATTTTATATCATCATAAGGATCACCTAAATGCTAAAGTTGCTTATTGGTGACTGAATAATGAACAAAAGAGCACATGTACAATGTGCACTAAAGCCCAAAAGCATGTAGATATTTTTAAGCAAGTACTTAAAAATATATTAAGACGGACTAATATGCAATGCTTAACAGTAATATATTATAGGAATCTCAGAAGCCCTAACCAAGGCAAGGAGTATAATGTACATACTGTAGAGGCAGAGGGCTAGAAAAAAGTTTAAGTAACAAATTTTAACATGCATCATGTATATCCTAAAACTCCATATTGATATACATATCACATATACATAGTCCTCTAGCTTTATGTATATGCTGAGATTGAGAGTGGATTTTATCCATGCTTTATGTATTCTTTCGCTCTTTTTATTACTTGGATGCATGTACCTAATAAACTCCAAAAACCTCTAAAATCTTCAATGCTCCACTCCATGTATATAATACACCAAAAATCCAATATGACTTTATGGATCCATATCCTCTCAATAACCAAACCACTCAAGCATCCCTCTGAGAACCTCTCTCGTAGACGATGCGATATCATTATGATAGAATCAACAATGCATGGTTACTGCTGGAGAAATGGAAAATGTAATAGAGATGAATGTATCCTCCATGTATCCTCCATATACTTATGTATATGCTTTTATATGAATATTTTATGTATTGCTCCGCATTATGTATGTGTGTACTAAACGTACAGTGTATATGTACGATT